>MU225832.1:1420487-1444187 GCA_018584345.1 Thuja plicata | reverse complement strand
TTAATTAAATAAAATTCATCTTATTTAATTAAAAGATTTAATCTCCCTTTTAATTAAATTCATCTTATTTAATTAAATTAAATTCCTCCCATTTAATTAAATAAAATTCTTCTAATTTTTTTAATTAAAGGAAAGCCTCTCTTTTAATTAAATAAATAAAAATCCCCACTTAAAGCACTTTATTTGATGAAAAAAGAAATCAATTAATTAAAAAGTAAATAAAATCATTTTTTCTTCACATCTTCCTAAGTGGTGGGTTTTTGCCTCTTAATCTCAACCATTAATCAATTCTTTTTGCCTCTTAATCTCAACCATTCACTCTCCTATATAAGGAAATCTCTGCTTCTCATTTGATAATCATCAATCATCTATCAATATCATCTTTTTCATAGTATTGTTATGTTGCAGGTTTGGAGAGCAATTTTGGAGGAGTATTTGAGCACTCAAGCTTGGATATTGCAACTTCTCTCTTCTTTTCTTCTTCTTCTTGCATCCATGGCTATTCATGTAGATTAGATTCATGTTTATTTTCATAGATTAGATTTGAATATTTCCTTTCATAGATTAATCATGCATTGTTATCATTTAGATTAATTTCTTTTCATGCATTGTTATCATATAGAGTAGATCTCATTTTCATGCATTTGAATATCTCGTTTCATGGTGTACTTGCATGGGCACAACTAGGTCAATCTGAGGGCCTCCATTTCAAACCTTTGCACTCCATGACTAGAGAGCTATGGATCGATATTTGAGGACTCATTCTTGAGCAACCTTGGATGGAATGATTCATAGAAGTGTGTCAACATTTTAGCACACAACTAACACTTCACTTTACCAATAGACTTCTCTCTACTCAGTAAGTAGGCTTTTTCCCTTTACCGATTTGACCTTTCTTGCTTTACCGACTTAACAACATCAAATTTTAAATAGAAAACAATTATACCAATAGTACCCTATCATTGTCTGATCTTTATTATCTCACCAATTAAGTTCTCTGAATGATATGGCAACTTAATATAAACCAGAAATCAATTACTTAACATCAATGAAAAAATAACAATTGATCTAACCATTCTACTGTCTTGTATTCTTCTGAACTCGGTCTTCATCAATTACCATCAGTTAGGTAACAATCTCCCTCTTTGGAATTGATGGAAACTCTATTAATTGATGATGGTATACTCTAATCTTTTTTTTCTGTCTTTCTCCCTCTTGGCTTGTGCTTCCTCTTTGTGATATTCATCAGCATTCTCCTTTCACATTATCCCTCTTACATGAAGTCTTTCCACTTGTGTATTCATTAATTATTTACTTCTCCCTCTTTGACATAAATGCCAAAGATTCATACTCCCAAAATCTTGCTCAGACAGTGTATCATACCTTGCATGTACTGATATCTCTTTGCATACAAATTTCCCTTCACAACTTCAGGCTTCACCTAAAGTGTGACCACTAGCATCAACTCACAAAAATAGATATTCTAATGAATCCTAGAATTGATGCAAAATTCCTCTTGCACTGATGAATGTTGGATAGGGGTAGGACCCCTAATTTACCTCAAAGATACTCAAAAGCATCCTTTGGTAGTGGCTTAGTGAATATGTCATCTAGTTGTTCCTTTGAGTTCACATATTCCAACATTACATTCTTGTCTTGTACTTTCTCTCTCAAGTAGTGATACTTGATAGATATGTGCTTGGTATTTGAATACATTACCGGATTCTTGGATATGTTTATAGCACTTGTGTTATCACAATAGATAGTGACTAGATCGGTAATCTCCTCTTGCATACCTTCAAGTAGTTGTCTGATCCATACAATATTTGCATAATTCATAGCTACAACAACATACTCAGCCTTGGGAGTAAACTGTGAAATACAACTTTGTTTCTTTCTTAGACATGTAACTAGTCTTTCTCCTAAGAAGAAATCTCCGCCACTTGTACCCTTCTTATCATCAATGTTTCTATCTCAATCAGCATCAGTATAGACTTTCAACTCAAAGTCTCCTCCTCTCTTGTATAGTAGGCTGAAATCTTCAGTGCCTTTCAGATATCTAAAGATTCTCTTAACTGCAGACATATGGGTTTCCTTTGGATTGGAAGAAAACCTTGCAACAATCCATACTACATGAGCAATATCGGGTCTTCTATTCACTACATATTGCAACTTACCAATCATTGATCGGTAGAGTGTCTCATTTACTTATTTTGTCTCATCTTCATTTGATAACTTACAACCGATGACCATCAGTGTTCCAACTAGTCTTGAGTCATCCATACCAAAGGTCTTTAGGATCTCTTTGATGTACTTCGATTGTGTAATGTAGATCTCATTCTTTACTTGTTAAATTTGAAGTCCAAGAAAGAATTTAATCTCTCCAATCATAGACATTTCAAAATCCTTCCTCATCTCCTCAGCAAAAGACCTGCACAATGTATCATTTCCTCCCAAAATAATTTTATCAACAAATAAAATGAAGTATATATCTCCATAATAGCTTTGTGTTCTCATGGGACCACATAGGTCGGTGTGTACTGGCTCCAAAATAGCTTGTGTAGTGTAAGATTTTCTTGTAAATCTTGATTCAATCATCTTACCTACTTGGCATCCCTTGCACATGACATTCTCAAGTTTATCTAAACTCGATAGGCCTCTTACTCTATTTTTCTTACTCACTTTTATTAAGTTATCAAAATTCACATGACATAGCCTTTTGTGCCACAACCATACATCTTCAATCTTAGCAAACAAACATCTCTTTATGGAAGTATCAAGGTAGAATAGGTTACCTTTAGATTGTTCTCCAGTAGAAATCAGACTTCCCTTCTGATCAAATACTTTTACCTTTCTATTTTGAAATTCCAGTTGGTGTCGTGTATTGTTCAACTATGCCACACTCAACAAATTGTACTTCAGACCTTCAACCCAATAAACATCATCACATTTGGTATTGTTTAGCAGAATTATAGAACCTTTTCCCTTCATAGAATATGGAGCATCATTTCCAAATCTAACATTACCTCCATTATACTATTTCAAAGTAATAAACTTATTAATATCACCAGTCATATGGTGTGAGCAACCAATGTCTATAATCCATGTATCATTTTTACTTACTTATGAGATTAGGGATTTTTCTTCTACATACCTTTCTTCATCGGACTCATATATAATAGCAACATAAACAACTTCTACATATTCATCATTGGTGTCATCGTCAAATGATCTTTCTTCAAGAATGTGGGATGGTTTCTTTCCTTTGTTCTTAAAGTCTTTGTATCTTCTGAATCTGTTCTCTTTGTTGTTGTTATCTCTATTGTCTTTCTTCTCATTATTGTCAGGACAAATAGAAGCAATGTGACCAATCTTATTGCAGTTAAAACACTTCAAAGGTAGTTTCCCTCGGTACTTGCCTTTACCTCTCGGTAGTCTCCCAACTAATAACACTTCAAACTCATCTTCATTTCTTTTATTTTCAGCATATAGTTCCTCTAGCTCACTTTTACAACTATGAAATCTTTCACTAGCGCTACTTGTATATCCATCACTAGATCTAGATTCTCTAGACTTTCCAATTTAGTCAAAGATGATTTGAATGCAAATTCAATCATAGAAGTAGTAGGAAAACTATTATCAAAATCATTCATCTCAAAAGTAGTTAGCTTACCGATCGTAGCATCCAGGATAAAAATCATCTTAGGAATGAATCTTAGCTCTTGTATTGTAAATACTCAGATGGCATAGATAGGTAACAATGTTCTTAGAAAATTTCTTGTAACATATTCTTCAATGTGTCCACCAGCACCTCTGATAGAAATAGTAATTTCCTTTAGTCTTGTGTTGTATAGTGCAATAGTTTCTCCTTCTTTCATTCTCATAGATTCAAACTTGCCTCTTAAGATTTCAACTTTAGCCTTCTTAACATGTTGATCTCCACCATATACCAGTGCTAACTTGTCCCACATCTTCTTTGTTGCATCACACCCTTGAAGATCATTGAACTCTAGGTTAGTGAGAGTATATGATATCTCTATCATAACTTGTGTATGTTCACGTCTTTCTCTTATTTTCTCAAGTGTTAAAGGACCAATTAGTGGAGGTGAGCACTCATTGTCAAGATGGTGTAGTGAATACTCTCCAATTTCATATATGTGTAGCCTCATCATGTTCTACCATGTAGAAAATTTATTCTTGTTCAACTTAGGTGCCTCCCTCTTATACATCTTCAGATCTTTCACTCAAGTCCCTTTCAACTTATCTCTCAGAGCACCAGCTCTGATACCAATTGTTGGTTTACTGAGAGGGGGGTGAATGAGAAAATACTGAATCTTATAACTTAAAACTTAGATCTATGATTCAACTCAGTAACTCAAATAACAATAGCAACTGAAACTATGATAACTCTGCTTGTCTCATTCAATAACATATATCATAAGAAAATAACATCCACAATTATCAATGCAACACACACGACACCATATTTAACGAGGAAACCCGATTTGGGAAAAACCTCCATAGGAATTGTCACCCACAAATATAAATACTCTTCTGAAGTATGCTCGGTTAAGAGCCAATCCTGTTAAAGATTATAATGCACATTTATTAGATGTGACCCTATTAGGGGATTTACCTTAGATCTTTTAAGATCTTCACCATGTTAGGAGTGGTCTGATCACAGGACTTAAACATTCATCCTAGAATGTTACCTTTCTCAAGGATTTACAAAAAGACTTATTAGGTCCACTCGATTAAGAGATTTTTCTGTTACAAAGGTTAGTAAGCAATAGTGTACTGATTTGATTTGTATAACAGAAACTACCTCTTGCTTGATCAGATCCCTTATGCACTCTTTTTCACTACTGGACTCAATAACTCATCAATCTCTTCTCTGGACTAGATATACACTTGTTTTCTCTTCTTTGCTTCACTCGGTGGGTTGACCACACTTCAACCTTTCTATCTGCCAGAAAAACTCGTAAACAAACAAGCTCATCAATATATAGGCCTATGTTTTTGCCTCTTAATCTCCTTGATTAGGTTTTCCTTTATTTTCTCTCAACCGTCATATCAACTTTTTGAACTAATTCAATGTATTTTCAACTTGGTTAAACGGTCAAATTTTACCTCAGAACTTGCACTTTTCTTGGAACTCACAACTTCCATTTTGCCACTTAATCTTCATCTCAGACTTTGAACTTGAATTTTCATGACCGTAGATGTTTGTAACAAACTTTTTTTTCATCCTTAGCATCTTCTTGATCTTCATGCCTTTGCATTAAATGCATTCTGATCCTTGAATTCAAACTCTTTTCCGTGCTCGATGACTGACTTCACTCGGTGTCTGACCTTGCTCGGTTATCAACCTTGCTCATTGATTGACCTCTACTCAGTTGTCAACTTCACTCGGTGACTGACTTTGCTTTGCTTGACTGACTAACACTTCACTTTACCAATAGAATTCTCTCTGCTCGGTAACTAGGCTTGTTCCCTTTACCGATTTGACCTTTCTTGGTTTACTGACTTAACAACATCAAATGGTAAGTAGAAAACAATTATACTAATAGTACCCAATCATTTTTTGATCTTTATTATCTGCCCAATTAATTTATTCTCCAAATGATATCGCAACTTCATATAAACCAGAAATTAATTACTTGACATCAATGACTAAATAACAAATGATATATCCATTCTACTGTCTTGTATTCCTATGAACTCAGTCTTCATCAATTACCATCAGTTAGGTAACTTGAACCACCCCTTCCAACTCTAATCCCCAATCTTGGCCAACCTCATCACAGCCTACAATCGAAGCTTTTGAAATGGGTATGGAGATCCATCCAAGCATAATGAAGCTGAATTTTTTCCCTACTATCGTTGGCAGCATGTTGGTAGTCATGCATGAAAAATATTGGAAGCACAAGCAAACAATCCCCACTATTTGACAGAAAGCTCCATGATATGTCGCTCTCCATGGAAAGAAAAATATTGCCAACCCTCTATATATCAAAATTCCATCCTCAAGAGAAATGATGACTTTAATATAAATCCATGATCTTCTTCCTAGTTGAGGCGATCGATGGAAATAGAAAGCTTTTCCCAACTGAGAAGATGATATGCAGACATGCCAAATAAAACCTTGTACATATTGTTGCTTTAAATCCATTCCAGCAAGTAAAACCTTTCCAAAATAGCCATGAAGTTTGATTCTACAGCTGAGACAACAATAGAGAGGGTTGCAAAAGCAACTTCCACAATGATGGATGAGCCATAATCATAACACTTAAACTAGAAAAAAAAAAAAAAAACCATTCTCACCAAAACTTGTGCTCCGAAAAATGCCACACTTAAACTAGTAGGAACAAAACCCCCCATTCTCACAAAGATTCATGCAATCAGTAAATAACATGGGCATGCAGATTCCCTTATAGAAGAAATAGCAATTACCGTTAGAAACTATTCATTTTACTCATTATGAAATATAACATAAGCATTTAATGCCCCCACTCATCCCATCTCCTCTTGTCAAATTATTTTTGAACTTAAAATTTTAACTAAATTTAGATGTTGCAAAGAAAAGAGATCGACTTATTTGGTTTAAGAAAAAAAATTGGGTTCTGACAATGGAGTAACTTGATTACCTTGTGCACATGTTTTGGCTTATTTGATAATTGGATGAAACTTGGAATAAAATAATTGTGGTTCTTTCTTTCCTTGGTGGTGCATGTTTTATATAGAAGCTTATTTATGCATGCTTGACCTTAGAGATTTCCTTTAGGGTCTTTTGTTTTGTCGTCTTAGTTCTTATTATATGTTGCATGGGCCATTGTATGGGAGGCATTACCTACTCATAGTTTCGTTGTGATATCACAGTATCAAAGCATATGCCAGGTTGGCCATAGATGTGGCATTTTATCTCCTTTTTACATAGGTTATTATGTCTACCAAAATACAGTTATGGCTCTATTTTTTGATGCACATTTTACTCATCGATGCCGCAAAATTAAAATGGGACCGCTAGAGGATTTAATTGACATGCTTCTATGACAACTAGAAGTAAAATTCAAGCAATACGGTGGACATTATGATCGAAGGTTATAATATGCAAAATCAATATGGTTTTTTTCTTCACATGGGAAAATAAAGAGTTGAAATAAACATCAAACCTTAGGGAAAATGATAAAGGATTAAATCATTTCATATTCCCTTGAATATTACCGATTCATGTTTATCTGAAACCCATTGTTATAGTTCATGAATATAGGAACAGGAGAGAGAAAAACTGGTTGATGCAGGATCAAACGACTTCTCATACTCTATGAATGTTCCAAGTTAGGAGTATTATGGAAAGAGGGGACTCTCCTCCAAGGTGCTTTAAGGATTAGCAATTGCAAAGGTATTACATTGTGTCTATGGTATTGGTGTTCATCAGCTGAGGATAAGTAATCAGCAACAAGCAATTAGTAGACAAAGTTTTTCACAAAAAAAGGTTCAGTCAGTACAAAGACTTACAACATATCACATAGATTCAAAGAGTAATACAATGAAATGGAGAGCCTATCCGCTACTCTGTGAGTCTTATGCCCTAGAATTCCCCAAAAAACATAAAAGAAGATAAAATGACTAAGCTCATAGTATCTTCTCAGTTCCATGACCGGATAGGCTTGCCGACACCAATGAACAGCATGAGATACAAGCTTTCTCCACACTGGGGAGTATTGGATACACATCAATCGAGGCAATACTCGCCAGATAACAATAAAGCATCAACATAAAGAGATTAAACTATGAGCATAAGCATCCATACATGCATAAAGATCAAGTGCATATATCTAATCAATAAAAGCATAAAGATACATACAAACATGAGAAAGGTGAAAGTATAGCATGCAACACTCAATGCTCGAAGTCTCAATCTCTAGAAAAATGCCATCACCTATACAGTGGTCCCCAGTAGTCGTAAAGTGCAACACCATCCTATCATGTGAAGCCCATAGGCCCACCCCACCGTACTTGCGGAGATAGTAAGTTGGCCACAATCACAAGGGTACACAGATACACTGAGAAGGCTACACTCATGCCAAACAGATGCAGAACTTAAACGATGACCTCAAGGTCTGAGTGCAATCACAATGCAAGTAGAATGATACAATAGGTTAGGGTCACTACTCAGATTTAGCAAGGTTGAAATGCAAGGACTCAAGGTGGAGTGTCATCACTTGGCTCATAGTAGCCCAAGTAGCATTGAGTCTTCAATCAACATTCGTAGACGGCCAAGATCAGTATGTATCCTCGATCAATGCCCTTGAGTGGCCAGCTATGGTGTCTTTTATCTACATCCTTAGGTAGCTAGACACTGGCTTACCTTCTATCAACACCCTTGTGTGGACAAGTAGTCCATTACTCTTATCAATATGTTTTTACCCCAATTTAGTTTGGTATGTTTTCACTTATTAAGAACTGCTTCGCATGGCCCATACCAACCACTTAAAGACTAGGGTCTACGTTTGAAGTCACTCCACACCTCTACCCAAACAATAAACCATCTCATTCTACAATGAGGCACAATGCAAAAATGCAAACACACACAATGCGAGAAGGGACTCTCAAGTCACTAAAGCCAAAAAGGACTCTCAAAGTCATAAAGAACCACCATAAGCATGGTAAGCTTGATTGATTTCAAACCAAGAGCACAAGTCCCATAGGATCCCAACATGGCACACTCAATGTGCTCACGATGTAGTCTCAAACACTGACATCACACACTCAAAATGTGATCATAAATCAAATGCTGAGGCAAAACCACAAAGGGAGAAAATACAATTACAAGAGCTCATGACACACTCAACTAGGCACTTTGCTAGGAGAACATATTCCAAGGTGAATCCAATAGATACAGGGTAAAGCCACTTAATGGCCCCAAAAAAGAGTACTAGAATATTCCAAAAGCACACATGTCATGCATGGCGAACCACAAATTTGGGTGGCACGCAAAATGATGCACCCACAAAAACACCCAAAATTGAAACTTGAAATTAAGCTACAAAATTAGAACACACTAAGCCAATAAAATTCTTGTTTTGGATACACAAGGAAAAATAGGAAGCATAACGATACAAAAACCAAAATGCAAACCCCAGTTGCTTGTAGAGAGCCAACCAGGTAACTGAAAGCTACAAGAATGCGGGGGAGTACTAAGTCTCAGCCCACAAAGCAACTACAAACAATAAATAGCTTAAACAACTGATAAACGAATAAAATAATAAAGGCCCTACCTTGTACTCGAGGAAGAAACCTGAAAAGACAAGGAATAAAATAAATTCCACGCAGAATCTTGAAGTAGCTCCACACGAACGGGAGTATTCATGACATGATTCCAACGAGACGCTACCCACCAGAAACTGACAACCCAATCAATCACAACAAATAGAAGTATGAATTTCTCCAAAATAATTTGGACCGAATTCCAAATTCTTCACAAACTCAAAAGTGAAAAAAGTGAGTTAAATAACTCTTTTTCCAAATAAATAGCTCTTTTTCGCCCAAAAGCCCAAAGAGGAAATTAAAACAAATCACTTAAATAATTCCAACAAACTATTGAATTTCCCAAATTAAATCAAATCTATTTTAATTAAATGGAATTTGACTATGACAAATTAGCTAACAATTAAATTAAATCCCCCAATAATTAAATCAACGATTAAATAGAGATTCTAACTCAACCACGACAGCTATGAGAACACTAAATGCATAGACACATAATTGGTCGATCACAAATGCATATGCAATCTAGATTTACCAACACATACTGGAGGAATAATAACAATAACAGATACATCACCCATACAAGGACAATATTGGCTCAATAATGAACAGTCGATGAAACTATCTCCTATGTCACTGTCGGGGATAAAGACACACTCAAAACCTGTAATCAGACAAAATAATTTTTGGTACATGTTCACTAAAACATGCAAACATCAAGTGTAGTTTCTCATAGTATAAATAGTCGAAGCACATGAATATACACAATATCAAACAACGAAGGAGCTTGAGACATCGTGTGGACCTCATAGATGAGTAACTATGACTTTGTCTCTCTTCGTACAAACACATTAGGTATGATCCATAAGTGCAGTGATATCAACAAAGGAGTGAGCTATATTTTATTTAACAATTAAAGCATTTCATTCCAATACAAAGCATTAATATAACCATTTACCGCAATATGAGTAAAAGTAGTAACTGAAGTACCCAACAACATATATGGCACAATAAACCAGAATCAATTATAAACATGATATAAATAAACCAACGTTCTCGAAAGCACAATATACTAGATATCATCATAAAGCATCTTGTCACATCAAAACAACATCATCATGTAGATATAATCAAACTATAAACAACAGTATAATCTAGCATCTAGCCCAATCATGTTACTGGTAACCAAAATAGTGTACTATCATCAAATGCATCTCAATATGCAGATAATCACATAATAACATCAGTATATCTTAGATGAAAATAATCATGGAAAAAAATACAACCATGGGAGGCACTACAGATATGGGGGTAAGGAGGGAGGGGAGATAGAGAGAAAGGTAGAAACGAAAGGGAGGAGAGACCTAGAGAGAGGGGTATAAATATTGGTAATACCATCAATCCTAGGTACCCTAAACCCTATACCAAAAATCTTGTACCTTAAAACCTATACTCTCAACCCTATAACCTAAACCTTATATCATATACCCTATTACCTATACTCTATACTCTATACAAGGAATGAAGAGGTGATGAGATAGATAGGAAAGGGAGATAAGATAAGATAAGATAAGATAAGATAAGATAAGATAAATTATTAATGTCCAACAAGAGACCACAAAGGGTCTAAGGGACTGGGAACATACAGAGCAAAACAACCAGCATAAGGAGCACCAAACGGTGTTCGGGGAAAGAACAATAACAAGAAAATAGAAAGCAAAAAACATAAAACATAAGAGGAACAGAAGAACCAGGGAGAGCACCTAGAGGCTCTTTCCGGGTGAGAAGTAATCGAGCACCGAAGGATACAATCCGAGACTGGAAAGAGCCCTGGACCGTCTCTGAGTAACACTGGTGGTGGAGTGTTGCTACCGAGTGCAATCTATATGATCTCTACGAGGTCTCACAAGCCTAGTGTGTCAAGAAGAAGGAGGACAGAGAGTGCACTTCATGCTGCGGGCAAGAGACGCCGAAGTGAAAAAGGATGTGATAAGGTGATCAGATCTTTGTCTGGACAGGAACATAATCTAGAGGGTGGAATCCCAAAGTCGTGTGGTCCCCTGAAGATAAAGAGAAAGGCACCATTGATCCGTTTATCTGGAGGCAAGGGAACTGCACTCTCTAAACGGGCAGTAGAATCTCCCTCTGATCTCATAGTAAATGCGACATCAGAAAATGAAATGTGCCTCAGACTCGGTCTCCAACAAGGTGCAAAGGCAGCAAATCCGATCAGCCCTATCAATGTGGTGATCAGTCTGGATGCGGAGCCGGTGAGAGATGACTCTGAAAGACCCCAAAGAAATACGAAGAGTGTGACTCCATTAGTATGCCAGGTATGAAGGATGTACAATGACCCCATCAAGAATCTCCATATAGTGCTCGACATAGGAGGTCATCCTGGGACAAAGCCCTCCAGGAGGGTTGCACCAGGTCGTGGTGATATACTGTCTATAGATGTCGAGTCTGACGTGGTCATTCAGCTCCTGCTGGGAGGGGAGGAAGTTGGTGGGAGCATCCAAGGAAAATTTAAATGGGGGTAGATGATCAATAAAGATCCCCATAGAATCTAGCAAGGCAGCAGCCTGGTCGTACCAGCAGCGAGCTCTACTAGAGGGATCAACACTAGCAAGGGCCAAAGAAGAGCAGTAAGCAAGATAAGGGTATCTCTGCCAATCGACAACAGAATCAACAAATCTCCAGAGACGGTGAAGGAACCAGACCAAATCAAAAATGGTTGCAATTCTAAAAGGATGAGCACCAAACTTAGCAAGGATAACGCTGTGAGGAGTAGAACAATGACATCTTATGAGGTGCTGAAGGAGGAGGATCTGAACTCTCTCAATAGAGGTCCAACCTAGCTCAAGAAGAGAGAGCCCCCATACAACAGAGTCGTAAAGCACCATCGGCCTGACTAAAGAGTCAAGGAGGGCCAACTTGGACCTAATGTCCTGAAAGTGATGTCTGAAGCACTGTCTCTCAAGAAAAGCCAAGGAGCCCAACCCCTTCTTGACTCAGGGCTGCATAGCAGGTCTCAAGCTGAAACGAGGACCAGAGAACTTAACCCCAAGGTAAGTATAGGAGGAAGAGATCTCGATCTTCGAGTCCTGAAAAATAGAAGTGAAGATGAGAAGTCTTCAAACAATTGAAGACCATCACCCGGGTCTTGCCCAGGTTCACAACCAGCTGACAAAGCTCACAGAAGGGAGCCAAACCATCAAGGATTCTCTGTAAACCCTCGGGGGAGGAGGCCAGGAGGACTACATCATCGGCAAATAAAAGGATGGAGATCAACACCTGATGTAGATAGAAACTGTCGTCGGGGAGTGAGAGATCCCGGAGGAAAGCCTCGTGCTTGTCAATGTAAATGCCAAAAAGTGTAGGAGAGAGAGGGCAGCCCTGCTTCACCTCGATGGTGCTCTGGATCGGCTTGGAGAACCCCTATGGAGTCCTAAATCTGCCCACCACACACTCGTAAATCCTCATAATAGTAGTTAGGAGAATCTCAAAGGTCCCAATGTCTCTGAGTCTCTGGAAAAGGGCCACCCGAGGAACTAAGTCAAAAGCCTTGCAAAAATCCACAAAGTAGCAGTAAACCTTCATCAAGCGGGAGCGGGCCTCCTCGATAATGGTTTGAAGTGTCAAAATGTGATCCATGGTCTGAAATCAGTCTAAAAGCACGCTTTCCCCTTCACACGAAACTGGCGATGGTCAAGCTCTCTGGATAAAATAGTGTTCAGAACTGTAGCATAGAGTTTGGCAAAAGTGTGCCCAACCATGATGGTTCTGTAGTTTCCGGTGTCCGAGGCCGCACCATTCTTATGGATCGGGTAAATGATGTGTCGAGACCAAGAGTGAGGAAACCCAGTGCAAACCACTCTGTTGAAGAGAATAGAGAGAAAAGAACCCAGAACACCGACACCAAGTTTGAAGAGTTCCGCTTGAACCCTTCCTCATCAGCTGCCCTGCTAGTGCTCATCAACCTAACCGCCTCACAGGTGTTGGAGAATGTGAAGAGATGGAAAGAGGGTGATGGAGTGAGGTGGAGGTGGAAAGAGGGTTGGTCAGGGATGTCATAGAGAATGGAAGTGTGGGAAATCAGTGAACGGAGATCCAGGGTGGAAGGAGGAGGAGGATGACGGGGAAACAAAGTGCACCAGAAGAGCTTGGGGGAGCACTGGAGGGAAGCACAAAGAGAATGACACTGCATCGAGACAAAGGAACGTTGCTTGTGGTGGAGGAAACGGCGGTAATAGAGCCTCAGCTGGGTGAAGGAGTGGGAGTGAGCGGAGAAGGCAGAGCGAACAAAATGATGGAAGGTCTTACAGTCCTCATCAAACCATTGGTTCATAAGACAAGTGTTCCGGCGCTGGGGATTGTGAGATAAAGGTGTGGTATGGTGGGGAATGGAGAGGAGTGCGGACTCCCAAAGAGTGGTTGCAAGAATGTCAAACATGGAGGAGGAATCTCCGGTCTCAAAAAAGGGGGCAAGCGGGAGGAGTCATCTAAGGTGAATTACAAAGAGATCATGGTCACTCTCTGAGAAACGAAAGGAGGTGCGGGTGAGGGTCAACACAGGAAGTGGAAGAGTGGAAAAGGGGGGAGGGGAGACTCTGATGGAAAGACTGAGGAGAGCGTGATCGGTGATAGGGAGGCGAGAGATAGAGGGGATGAAGGAGGCACAAGATAGAGCATAGTCCATGACACTTGAACCGCCGCAGTGAGGCCAATAGGTGAAGGATCCAAAGTCAGGAAAGCAAGGGAGCCCATTTAGGATCACAAGGTCCGAGGACTCATAGAGTTGGAGAAGATGGTGACTGTATCTTGTGAGGGGGCCCCTACAATCATCAGATGAACGCTGCAAACATAGAATAAGTGGGTTAGTCTCGAAAGTACAATCAGAGTCAGTACCATGATCATGAAGGGGAGTCTGAAGGTCTCTATTCTACGCATTGAAGTCTCCAAGAATAATGATGTCACCCATGACCGAGAACCTAATAATGTGTTCAAGAAGGTCCTCATAAGGATTTTTGCACTCAGTGTTGTGAATAGCATAGGACGAGGAAGCTAGTGGAAACTAGCTCACAACAATATAGATATCTCTGTGATGTGGTGTGGTACGACCAATACGAATCCACTTGAATCTGGCAGAGCTTTTGACATGAACAATAGAAGTAGAACTGAAGAGATGGTCACTAACAAGACAAGCGACCCCACCAGAACCCCAGACCCAACCAAAAGATCTGACCTCATCCTAAAAGACGAAAAGCCACTGATATCCAGGAAGGCCCGGAAGAGGACGGACAGGACTCTCGTGAGTCTCCGTAATAGCCAGAACGTTCGCAGAACCAACATCATCTTGAAAGAGACCTGGTAAGGACCATAAAGTACCATTACCATTCCATCAGTTGACAAGCAGAGAATAGTTGTGACGTTCTCTCTTGTCCATTTGCTAACGAGAATGTCATGCGATCTTGGGGTTTTGTCTTGATACCCAACTGCTAGGAGGAGAATCGCAAATAACTGCCCTAAGGTTATGAATAATCACCCACTTACCATTGCGCTTAGCCTCAGCCACAAGACTCCTAGAATGCTTCAACTCAGCCAGCTGGGATTTCGTGAGGTCCTCATCTAAGTAAATCTTAGGGGAAAGAGGGAATAACTTCCTCTTCATCCTAAGAGCCCATAGCTTGTCAGCAAGGGAGAGAAACTGGATAAAGAGAGTGTCATCCTTTCCTAACCATCACCTATCGAGTGTGATGTCTGTGATGCCAAGCTGGTCTGCGAGGAAGGAGTAGCCAGCCGCCATTGGGTCAGCATTGGAAGAGAGACCACAGACCCGTAGGTTTAATTCACGAGTCTGCCTCACATGCTCATCGTCCAACTTCCCTTGAAGCAACTACTCAACCCCTAAAAGGGGTGCAACAGCAACAGAGTTGCACAAGGAGGCCCAGGTATTCACCTTGTCTTCAGTTTTCGTCAACAAAGAAGAATGCCTCTCCACAATCTCAGATTGTTTCTCCTTGATAGTATCCAATTCTTTGAGCTGCACGAGGACAGAGTTCAAATATGATCTGAGGCCTATAGTTTCAGTGACTAGGGATTGCATAATATCCCAGAGAGTATGATTCTCAGCCTCCAATTTATTCAACTAATCAAAGAGTTTAACAGAGAGTGAGGATGACGTAACAGCGACCTCTTTGAGGGTTACATTGTCAGTCTCAACTATATTCAAGCGATCAACCAGTTGCTGGAGTGTAACTGGATCAGGTAGCAGATTAGGCATTCTGTCAAACAGTTTGCAAACAAAGAGATGTCTGCACTTTGAGGTCAAAATGCACCCTTTCCTAGGTCACGCGGGCTACCAACTTCCAACCGCTGCCTATAAACTGGGCCCTGATCTAAAAGGCTGCCACTAACATGTTGTAAACTATGCCCTAGCCCTTTGAGAAAGAAAAAAATTGTAATCGCGTCTGCTTGCGTGCCCACATGTGGGCCTTGTTGCACTCCTAACTGAAAACTTGTTTGAAAACTTGTCTGAAAACTTGTCTGTGTGCCCACCTGTGGGCCCTGCTAATCACCTAAGAGCTCACACTTGACAAGCCAAACAAGCTGACCTATCCTGAAAATATTCTTCTTTCCTGCATGCCCACCAGTGCAGTCCCTGTTGCACACTTGCGAGCTCACCTGCAAGCCCTGCTGCTACGGGATGCTGCTACGAGATGCTGCTACGAGAAGAATACAGGATGCTGCTACGGGATGCAACTAGAGAAGAGGAGAGATAAGAACAAATTGAAAGAGGGGCCAAAGGAGGGAGGTAAGGAGAGGTTGGTAGGGAGTGACTAGGTGACCTAGAGAGGTAGAGAGGTGAGGAAGAGAGAATAACATAGGGAAGATAAGTTCACAAAGAGAGAAAGAGGGGTAATGTGTGTGTGTGTGTGTGTGTGTGAGAGAGAGAGAGAGAGAGAGAGAGAGAGAGAGAGAGAGAGAGAGAGAGAGACTAATGCAAAATATTTGGATACCACCAAATTTGGCACTCACCATATTTGGTGCATTCCAAATATGGTGTGTACCTTAAATGGCATGCACCAAAGTGTTGAAATGAGGCCAAAACGTAAAGTGGAAAATTTTGGGCAACCCATCTTGGTGCACTTACCCTAATCTCCAAGGTTGTTGCACATGTAGTGGCTCATTTCCACTTAGCTCATGCACCCCCAGAGATGTGTGGTATGTATTTGAGGTTTAGACTTGGTGAGAGTCTAGAGAGTTGATCTCATGAGTGATGGTGTTTGAAAGTGAGTAAAATATATCAACTGGGTCTCTGTGAAGTGTACCCATTATGCACAGCTCCACCAAAAACCCTTCCACCATCAAGAGCAAGAACCCCTGAATCACCACCAGCAGGAGCAAAGGGCAGAATAGAGTTAGCAGTCTCTCCCACACCTAGCACACAACAAACAATGTTAGGCATAGGAGCAAAAAGAGCCGCAGAAGAAACTCATGCGCCCAACAAGACATCCTAATTAGAACCTGGGTGTTAGCCGACCATTAACGACAAAGACGGAGCACCCACATGGGCAAGAGAAAGCATTTTGAAATACTTACTAGGGGAAAGGAACCAGTAGTGAATCAGGGTCCAATAGTCGTTTACTCAATTGTAATCATTCATTTACTAGTACTTGATCATTTATATACCAATAGTTGGTCATTTTTTAGCCTTTTTGACCCATGATTGGCTCAAATTTATTGAACCACCATTGGAAACTTGTGGGAGATTTGTGAACCACTACTGGTGATTTGAATGAATAATTATTGGTGCAATGGGGGTCAAGTATCGGTAAACACTTTTTTTGGGCCACTTTTTGACCCCTTCGTGCATAAAATTTCTATATAGTGCATCGTTATTGGCTAGAAGTTGAAACCTTATATTTAAGCAGTTAAGTCGTATACAGAAAACAACTAAAAAAAATCATCGTAATATGATATCGTTTGGTACCTCAATTGAACACGCAAAGTTAGCTATAGCCACTATTGGTGCCTTTCCCCTATATTATATTAATAGTATTCATGTGTTGATAATATGTGATCATATGATTATTTAATGTTCAATTTCAATAACTTACATATGTATGCATGCATGGATGTTTTCTTTTACATTGTATGTTATTATACCTCATTAGATGATTACAATGTTCTTTGACTATATATGCATTGAGATAACACCTTTGATATGTGTTGAGTGGTTATAGGTACAAGGTTATTTCTCCACTTGGCTATATAGATTTCAGTTATTTCCCCAACAATCATTATATAGGATATATTGCACTAGACCAACCATTTTTGCCAAACCTTGTTGTACTTGATTTGATGTGATTTTTGACTTATTTGACCAAAATTGACTTGGATCCAAGTTAAAAGTGACTTTGAAATCCCTGTGTCATGAAATGTCAACACATGCATGATTTAAATGATTTCTTATATTTTACATTTTTCATAAAAATGGTTTGAGTTGCATATTTGCACATTTAACCATGTGTTGAATTATGAAATTGGAATGAGGTAAAAAGTTTATTTAAAATTTAAATTACTAAAAGGGTGCATGTGGGTTAAATGGAATTAAGAAATTTTAAATTGAATTTTAAATAAAAAATGAAATGAGGTAGTTCATATATGTATTTTCCTCGTTTTTTATTGGTAGAAATTTAATAAGCATGACTGTTTATTTATTTTTAGGTTTTGAATTGGAAATAATTAGCAAAATGATAATGGAATTAAAAATTAGAAAATAAAATAGGATAAATGATATTAGAAAGGCATTTTTATTCCATTGTTATTTTTAAAAACAAAAAATATTATTACAAGTGAAAATGATTTTTGGAATTGGAATTGGAATTGTATTTGTGGGTAGAATTGCATGAGATTTGAGTCATTGGGATATGAGTTGGGAAAGGAATGTACATGTGAAAGAATTTATTATCTCCCTTGGAGTGTTGAAAGCTTGGTGTATTTGTTTTTTCGACCAAAAAGTTTGATAAGTTCTCCAATCCTTCTTCATTATTCATTATTTTTATTTTCAAATGGTTTTATATGCTATTAGTGGAGTATCAAACACTCTCAATGTATTTTTAGAAATGAAATTAGAGTAGGATTTAATTGTTAATGAATTTCCAAAATTTTCAAAAAGCACTCTCATATTGCTCATTTTTAAAATAAAAATTCATGCATGAATCAACTGTTATTCATATCTAAATCAAAGGCATCTTTCATTTTTCATAATTTCTAAAATTTAGAAAAATGGAAAACTTCAAGTGTCTTTATTGGCATTTGAGTAAATTTCTAGTTTTTGGTAGTGAAGAAAATTTATTACTATTATTTTTTAAATTGATTTTGGATGTTTTGGAATGGGAAATTTGAAGTCTCTATGAATATTTTTTTTCTACCATTTGAGTTTATGTTGATTTTTTTTTGTTTTGCCAAATTGTTGCATTACTTTTCATGTTATATTTGAATCTCTGACAAATGCAATGAACCTAGGACTTAGGTGTTACAAAGAACTATGTGAGTGGCTCCCAACATTTTCCTAACCCAAAGTGGCCCATAGGATATCTCGGTGGGGGAGTCTCTAATCAAGTGATAACTAATTAAACATGACATTTAAAAGGAACCAAGATATTGTTGCCCTATCATACATGAAGTTCTTATATAGTCTCAAGTATGTGTGGGAGGCATGTCAACCCTCGCAAGAAACGCACTTGTATGGTTGGGATCCTCAAGTAAATTGATCACACCCAACTCTACTTAGTCATACCAGTGACTCTCCTCACTCTCTAAGATCTACTCCTATTCAACCTTGTATTTCTTTAATGTTTCCTCCAATGGTAAGTGTACCCAATGTGGGTGACATGTTTATGTCATTGGTGTTTGTGCCCAATGAGATTTTATATTTGATCCATCATGTGATATTAATTGAATTTGATTTACATGTGTGATGTGTGTATGCTTTGTGTATGGTATGAGCATAAGCCTATGAGTGTGTTTGTGGCATGTGTGGTCATCTCTTAGCATAGAGGGGTGGACCTTCATTCCCATGAGGTTAAGTGACATGGAAACCACCACAGAGGGTTAGACTATCATAATTAGAGTTGAAGATTACTTTGATTGACAAAGGTTTCTCATGCTTTATCATCCTTTCTTTAATTTTGTATATATGATGTAATTGATGTTGAAGGATATTTGAGTCCTTAAATTATAAAATCATATTTCATTAGACCACCTTCTTGAGATGAATTGCAATATGTCACTTGAGTGGGATTGTTATTATCTTTTTATGCTCCTTAGAGATAAAGTCAACCACACATGTAATCTTGTATGCTTTTAATGCTTTCATGTTTCGATTTAAAAATGAACACAAGAATCTTCATATGGGTTTTGAAATTAATTGTAATTTAGATGACATTTAATCTTTGGTGTGATCCTTGTGATTGTCATCTCCCAAGTGTGGGATTAAGTGTCGTAAAGAATTGAACATATCTTCAAGACCATGTTGAGTCCCTTGTGCAGTCTTGTAGAAATTCAAAAGTGTGGAATCTACCTCTCCCATGTCCTTAGTACTTAGGGTAGCATGTTGGATTCTAAGGAAGGTCATAATACCCCTATAATCATTATCTTGTGTGCATCAAAAGTGTTGAGTGCCTGAGAGAAAATAATATTAGTTTAAACTTGAGGAGTTGGTCACTTTTGAGTCATCATTTGTCATGTGCACTCTTAGGTAGTTGTGAGGTGATTGGCATGTCTTAAGAACCAAACCCTAGCTTTGGTTTGCCCACTAGTCAAGATGTCAACACCATGGTAGGGACCAAAGCGCCTAGTCAGAATTCTAGTTCCAAAGTGAGACTCCAACACCGAACTAGGACTCCAACTTCTAGGCATTAGTATCCTACCTAGGTGCTAGTGTCCTATCTAATTGTTAGTGTCCTTTGGTGTCTAATTTCATCATTTTGTCATCCAATTGTGTCTCCCAATCATTTCTCGAGGAAACCTTGTGTACCCTTGGCCTTAAGAAGCTTCCCATGTTTCATTGATGACTATCATACATCAAGATTTATGAAATCTACTTTTCTCGGAAAGCGTTTGATTGCTCTAAAGTAATCCCTCATCATTCCAGTTGGTGAAGGATTTGTACCTCTTGGTCGAGTAACCTATTGTGAAGGTTGGATCTTGTGTTGCTATTGTCTTAGGTCTTTGTCAAGTGGACTAGAAGTGAATGTACCTCATCCTACCCCTTGTTTTGGAAATCAATAGTTGCATCATCTAGTCAAGTGGTGCTAACTCGTAGGAGTCTTATGTCTTATCATTACGTTGATTTCCAAGTGTTTGTTTAGATTTGTAACGTGTGATTAGGTGCGGATTAAAGGTTGATTATTCCCTCATCCTATCCTAGCGTCATGTTGTAATAAAACATGATTGTGAATTAGTGTTCATTCATTGTTTAGGCATCGTATGCTCCCTTATAGGTTCATCGTGGTGGATTTGTCTCGCGACTATTAACCCTTGTATGTTCATCGTGGTGGATTTGTCCCACTATTATTAATTGTTCCACTGGTGCCACCTTACTTGTGCAATGTTGAGATCATTCTTATCCCCGTTACCTTTTTTTCATGTTTCATATAACATGTGTGCATGTTGTAGTACAAGTGTGACATTTTATCACATCTTTAGTGTTGTTACCATTGTTTCAAAAAATAGTGTTCCATTAGGTTTTGCCCTTGATGTGTCAAATAGGGCATTACACTTACCTTAATGCCATGCTCTCAAACCTTTCCTTTTTCCTTGGTTTTTTCAAAAAAATACAACTTTTAGTTTTGCAACTTTTTGTATTAACATACCTTTTGTCTAGACGTCGACCCCTTGATACTTACACTAAGTTACTTTTTAGACCAAAGCTTCAACCTTCCCCTTACCCAAGTACATTTTCCATGGCACCTCCTAAACTTTGACCCTCGATATTTTACACTCCATGTTACCTCATTAGGATCCCAAATTCAAACCTCTATACCTACAAAGTCTAACCCCTAAACTTTGACCTTCAATATTTTACACCCCATGTTACCTCATCAAGATCATTGTTTCAAACCTCTATACCTACCATGTGGTATGAGACTTAAGGTATCCCTATCCCCGAAACTCTGATACTCCCACCTTTAGCGATGCTTTCTCCAACCACCTCCTTGCACAACCCCTATACATCATTAGTGGCTTGATTTTATGCAACACCTAAGACAAAGAATGATTGTAATACTACATCTTGTTTTATTGGATGTTGAAGCTAGAAGCCAGGCAAGAACTGTCAAGACATTTGAAAACTTGGTGACTTGCCCTACATCTTCAATGAACATCAAGGACTCATTAGTAGAATGCCCATTGACTAATTACTTGGAAAAAGTTTCAAAAAGGAAAGTTCCTTTAACATGTCACATGTCACTAAAAGATAATTTCCTTTTTCACATTCACATTCCTTGGCTTTTGAAATACATTTCCAAAATGTTTTATTAACCCAATTCATAATTTGAGAATATTTCTTAAATCATGCAAAGACTTGGACCTATTATTAATTAATTTACCCCTAAATTATAATTGAAGAAATACCTACAATCAACCATTTCTCTATTCACACTCATCCTAATCAGAAATGGTTTTGGATATTTTGATTAAAATTTATTCAGCTATTTAATTATTAAAAATCCCTTATCAACTATCATGTTTAGTAAACACATTTATAAAATACGAAAAGTCTATGTTGCATGAATCAGGGCTACAAGCATACATATTTCAAATATGCCTCCTTCCATCCTTCTCTACACCTCAAACGCCACAGACAAAACCATACGCGCATAATCAACCTAAAAAAACCAATCTAATTGAGCTTGGTCAATCCTCAAATGCATTCCACGTAATTGAATAATTACCCTAAATTAATTATCATTCAAAATAATAATGATAAGTTTACCACATCCAAATTATATTTGAGCGATGTTAGTCTTAGAAGTAAAGCAACGTAATTCAAAATCATCTCACAACGCCCCTAAGATGTTTATATTGACTAGTTTGTTGATACAATTTGTCGTTTCTTACGTATATTCTTTTGGTGAGTTGTTAAACAATCCTGGGTCATAGATTAGTGTTAAACATATTCAGAAAAAATGAGCTGGGTAGTGACACTTTCACCTGCAATCCACTGGAATTAATGATTTTAAACGGAATACCGCATACTGAATATCTGCTATTGTGCTAACAACATCAAACAACAGCTTAGGGCTATCTTTTAAACAGACTGTGACCACCAAATAACAGAGTAGTTGGATACTCCTTGGGCAGGCGTATCGTCGTGTCTGAAATGAATATGTATCTAGTAAGGCCTGGATACACATTGGATACTGCACGTTCCCAAAAAAAAAGCCTTGATTTTCCAAACATGCCGTACTGTGATTTGAATTTTTTTTAATTTCATGTAAATCTTCTTAAATCTAATCAAGAAAACTTCATTCAAGCAATTTTCAAGAAAAGGTATAAACAAAAACCTACTCTAAATGAGAAAGACGACAAAATGTTTTTCTATTTCAGTGACCAATTTTTTTGGGTTATCTTCCAATGCAATTCTAATATTTTTGCATATTGTAAATTTTTAAATCAATTTATAATTATTTAAGTAGCAATTGTGTGTCTATATTCCTTTTGAAGTAAATTTGTTAAATATATGTATGTGTGTTTTTATGAATGTAAATTTACATCAATTTATAATTATTTAAGTAGCAATTGTGTGTCTATATCTATGTTACCAGAAACGAGAAACGAGAAACATAACGGCAACCGCAACGTGACGAGAAACGTGATATCTATAGGTTGCGCATAAGAAACGGATATATATATATATATATATATATATATAATTTTAATTTATTTATTATTTATAAAATAGTTTATATTAATAATAATATAACAAGTATTAAAATTTAAAAATATAATTAAAAAACTAAAGTCATCTCAAAATATATTTAAATTTTATTTTTGAATTTTCAAATTATTTATATAAAATTTGTCACATAAAATAGAATATTAGTTTCATATATAATTATACTATTATTGAAAACTATAAACAAAAATATATATTCGATCACTCAACTATACCAATCTCTTATATCAATAAATTTATATTAACTTGAGTTTAAAATTTGTTAACTCAAACTAAGAAATTTATTTGCATTAATATTCACTACCAGAAGTTGGAGGAAAGCTTTAAAAATTTGAATTTTGTTTATACTTAAGTTACGGCACCTGATTACCGCACCTGATTTACATCCCACCGCTGATTTGTATTGGAACTTCAGTTACACCCGCTGAAGCAATACGGAGTTAAACCTCAAGTGTCGTGAGGTG
>MU225832.1:1404491-1415119 GCA_018584345.1 Thuja plicata | reverse complement strand
AATGACCTTGTCTATGTGCAATATAATGTTAAGTTGCGCATAAGAAAGGCAAAAGAAGCACCAGTTGGTCCAATTGATTTGGACGATATAGATCCTTACAGTGATTGGACAGCACAGGAGTAGCCTCTATTGTTTACAGAGGATGACATCGCAGATTTGGAGAGGCAGGCTATGGAGGAGGAGGGTGGATTTGGTTTCACATTGGATGACATTGAGGAGTCAGATGCAGAGTCATTGCCAGTGCGAGGAGCTACATGTAGGATGGAGGGCGAGCCACACCGGTCATCAGAGATACCAAGCGAGGAGACACAGTCACGCTGACGCCCAGTGCTAGGTTCTAGTTCTACTACTAGGACTAGACCCTCTAGTGCCTCTCCCACATTTGCTAGTAGAGTTGGGAAGAGAAAGATTTAATTTTAATTTGTAATGATGTATTTACTTCTAGTTTTACAGTAACTCAAACTATTTAGTACTATTTTGCTTCTGCATTCTGCATGAGAATGCGATTTTGTACCCACTTTGTGTTTATATATATCTAAACTCAACTTGTTTCTTTTGTGTTCTCATTAATTAACTCATTGGATGCATCTTCTTATTGAATTTTGCAAAAAAAATGCATTTCTAATTAAAATTATGTTGTTTTTTAAGTTCCCGAGTTTTTTGCCGAGTTTTTTTCAAAAAATGGGCAAATTTTTGCCCTTTTTTTTTTTGGCCTTGGCGAGTTTTAGCCGAGTGAGAGTCTTGCAACTTTGGATGGCAGTTTGGCACAGAGTACTCTTGCAAAGTATGTCTAAGTAAAATGAGCAATTTTCTTCCCGTGCCGATTCCCTAAAATGCGTGTCTTTCCTCAGATTTCCGCTAAAATTAATGCATGTCTTTTTTGTCTTAATTTTTAATTTAAGACAATTTAAATATTTCTAATTTTTTATGTAAAATAATTTTAATATTTAAGACAAAATGTTAATTTCGTCTTTAAAGAATGTCTCAAAATACCCCATAATGTAGTAGTGACATGTGATGTGTTGGTGCAAGGATTTGTGATTGGTAATTAGACTTCAGGCAAAACACCAACGTCTTTCAAAATGTTGGAATTCCTTCATTCCTTAAATTTGTCATTCAATCGTGTAGCAACAGATTGCAAAATAATTGTGTAGCAACATCTGAGCATGAATGGAGAACTTTTTCAAATGATACTGCTACTATATCCATGGACATTTTTGCTAATTCAGTAAATTAATGTATTCTCCTTGCCTGCATGCGGAAGGCAAACCAATTATATGGTAAAGTCCACCCTTGAGCAAAGTAAGTAGCTGGATCATATGGGGTTACCACTTTTGTACTTCATTTGGGATTTACATAGACAAAGAGGTTGGGGATTACCTAAGATCTAGAACCGATGGAGTTTGTATATACATCCCCGAATTACGAGGCTTAAACATCAATAGATCTCGTGTACAAGGAAACTAACATAGCGACAAATGGATTTAGCGAGGCCAACACCTTGGGAAGGGGAAACTTTGGATCATCTTTATTGATGGATTAAAAAATCCAAATAAAAACTCAAAACACTAACACAAAGACTGAGAGTGCCGCTCAGATCAAACAACCAAACACAATGACACAGGTGGAGGCAAATAAATTATTTCATGTAATCAGATAAATGACAGTTACAAACATATTTCAAACACAGATTACAAAATAAACTTGTACAGTTATGTGGAGCTTCTCTACTTTGCTGTTTTCTACAGCAATCTGGAGCTGCACGCCAATTTATGTTCCTGTGGAATTTCGTTCTGCTGCATACACTCCCTTCTTTGCTCACAAAACTGAAACCTGCTGTTACTGCAATATTTTTTCTATTCTCAGCAAAACTGTATTGTTGCAAAAACATTCTTCTCTTTTATCTCTTGCTGCCTTTGCCAAAAATTTCCTCTCAATTTCAAATTTTACCTGCCGGCAATAACTCTTCTGTCAAAAATATTAACAGTAGCTGCAATGTCCAGAAAAGAGGGATAATGATCCCAAAACGATTTCCGACAGGTTAAATTCCAACATTTAATAGAGGAAAAAGATTAACATTGCTGATATTGTTTGAAAGGTTTCTAATTTAATGAAAAAATGGTGGCCACATTTTTTGAAGCAGAAATGTATAGCAATGAGATATATTCAACATCAAAATGTGGCTAAAATTATGATTACCTGTGCCTCTAATATTTAATTATGTGTAATAGAAACATTGAGAAATAATTTGTATCCCAAACCATTCTCGAAGTAAATAACCCCTGAAGGAAAGACTAAACAGACCAATAATATCGATCTCAATTTCGTGACAGATAATTGTTCATATTCGCCTATGCTGCTCTAGGTTACAGCCCACTATTTTCCTTGGTATATTACACTAAAGCAAATTAGGCAAACACACATTCTCATATCGGGGCTTCCAATTGCCACCTTATTTTGTGTTATTTTATACAGTAATTTTTTTTTAAAGCCCTACAGTTTTGTAGGCTAAACTCTCAGATGTAACACAGTGCAAGCACGAAATTATATCGGTCCTAAAACAGTCTAGAATTCCTATCCACAGTAAAATGAAGAGGGATAAGTAGGAGCCAGAACAATTTAGGTAAATCAAAATGATCTCTGTGCCAAGTTTATATGGTTGAGACTCGTTTCAAAACTGACAATAACCCTTTCTCAATCCCTTAAACATATCAAAACAGGCTCTTCTGTTCGCGCTTGGAGGAGGAAGTATTCCTTATTGATCTCTGAATGCCATTATTGACCATTGTCCAGGCAACCCTCATTTCCGTCATACCAGTATCTTGTTCTAGTTTGACAGAAGTAATGTAGAGTATTTGACTAGGTGTGAGGTCGTTGAGGCTCCGGCTAGCTGGCAATTCAGAAAACTCCTCCAATCCTTTCATAACCAGAGCGACCTTGTTCATGGGTAGTTTTTCCAATGGAGACCTGGCAAAACAGCTCAAGGCAAGCTTCAACCATTTCATTGCCTCTTCTTCATCCACCTGCCCCTGCAATTCTTCGTCTAACAACCTTGAGATGCATTCCCATCCTTGTGTCTCCATCGAATTAGTGATGGATTGCAAGGATTCTCTAATACTTTCCCATTTGCAACCCAATAACAGCTCTAGTAAGATAATTCCAAAATCCTGTATGTTTCTGAATTTCTCATACTGTAATGCCAGATGTAAATTTTGTTGCTCTGAAGAAGACAGCAATCTGGAATTCATATCTATTGGGTTTACAGAGAGAAAGCCACAAAACTTGGGGGTAAACCGTTCATCGAGAAGTATGTCAGTACATTTGAGATGGATATTCAAAAACCCTTTTCCATTATTGTCATGGAGATAAGAAAGGAAGCGTGCCATGGCGATGCCGATTTTTTTCCTTATGTTCCAGTCGAGAATACTCCTGGGACGATAAAGTTGTCCTGCAAGCGAGCCCAATACCATATGATCATATACTAGAAAGGTTTCCATACCTGCTGAAACCCCCCGCAAGCGAACAGCGTTAGGATGATGCAGTTGCCACAGGATGCTTATCTCCTTCATTGAAATTTCCAATCGCTGTTTTCCCACAGTTACGTGAGTCCCATCAGACAGAACGCCCTTCCACATCAAGCCTGAAACTCCTGAAACATTCCTAGAGTAAGAAAAGTTCTCTGTAGCATTTTGCACTTCTTTATAGGAATATTGCTGAATGTAATCAGGAAGGCTAACAAAGATTTTGACTTTGGGACTTAAGGGTTGGACGCTCTGCTTAGAAACAGGGCAGGGCTGAAAAGAATCAGGAAAATTTCCGTCTAGGGCTCTGATTATCAGGCTCTCGTCTGATCCTTGTTCTTCATCCTCATCAAACATGACAAATTTAGCTACATCAATTTTTTTGCAAATAGCAGTTAAGGAGTCCCAGTGACGAGAGTTGTTCACTCTCATTTGCAAGAACTTCATGTATCTCAGAAAATATGAAACATGCGTAAAATTAGGGCGGCGGTCCGGATCAGTATCCCAACATTTTTTTATATAATCAGCAAGTACCGATGGACACCAAGGCGGCAAACTAGGCCTTGTGCCTTGTACTATCAATCTGTAGACATTCCTCTCATCCACTCCCTCATAGGGCAGCTTTCCTGTTAGTATCTCATAACAAGTCATGGCGAAGCTATATACATCTGCTTTCTGAGTATATCGCTTTAAAATCCCCAAATCTTCTTCAATACCCTTTTGGGGATACTGGAAGACTTCCGGCGCCCTCCAGTAACAAGTTCCTCTCGAGAATTCTGTAGATCGGAAACTATAGAGCCTCAAACGAGACTCTCCAAAATCGCACAGCTTAACTCTCCCATACCCATAGGCTCTTAATTCCGGCACTTCTGAAGGCTGTATGAGGACATTAGATGCTTTAAGATCCATGTGCATGATTCTTTGGCTGTGAAGGTACTCCATTGCCCTTGAGATTTGAAGCATGGTGTCCACTGCAACAGGTAGAGGCAAAGGAGGTCTCTCTCCTTCCAGACGATCTTTCAGGAATCTATGCAAGCTGAAGCTGACGAATTCCATGACAAGATAGCAACATCTTTCTATCAAACAAACGCCTATCAATGGAACAATGAAAGGGCTATGCAGCTTTGCATGAACGGCAATTTCTTCTAGCAGACAAGAGTCAATATCCTCGCCATACCAGCAGATCTCCTTAACAGCAACCTTCACTCCAAGCCATGAGCCCTCGTACACTTTTCCAAAAGTACCCTCTCCAATAAGTCTGAGTTTGGGATTTAAATCTTTGGGGTCAATTTGCAACCACGGAGACACACGATTTTCCTTAACAGCGGGTTCATTTCGAATGGTTGCTTGCAGCTTTCTGGACATAAATCTTGCAACCCCCACCTTGGATTTGTCTTCATCACTCCTACTCGTTTCTTCACAATTCTTCAACAATTCATGGAAAATAGAAATCAATCGGCTCTTATCTTCGTACTCATCGTGAATTCTCATCGAATTGCACATCTCTGCATGGAAATCCCCCATTATTGTGTAGGCTGCTGCTGTGTAGCTCTCATCAGTTTGGCCTTGAGAATAGAGGAGATTGAGATGTAAACAGAGCACAGACCAAGCAAGGTCGTGTACGTGAATGGCGTAGGCCTCTCCAGTGGTGGACAAGGTAATGGATTTGATCCACCACTTTTCTCCTGAGCACCGTTTGAGATAGAATTCCGCTTCTTTTACAACACGATAAACTTCTTTCCAAGCCCTTTCCATCATTTTCTTTCCTTCGAGCCCTAATTTTGACGTGCTGCAGAGCCTGCTTTTGGTGAAGCAAATCTTTTTTGTAGGGCTCAGAATACACCAATTATTTGCAGAATATGGTGTGAGCTTAGCAACAAAAGCATGAGATAGATTGTTACACTGGGATGAGTTGTACCTGAAATTTTGAGGTCGGTAAAAGAAGACCTGGGATAGACAGTCCAGTACCAACCCCTCAAAATCGCGGTCCATAATGTTGATGAACTTCGCCAACGCCATATAGCCGATGTTTTGATGTCCCAAAGCATCCAAAATATTATTGGAATGAAGAATGAAGAATGATTAATTTGCTCTGCAAAAGCAAGAAGACAATTGACGTGATCAATTGTACTGCCTAGCGCAGAATTTCGTGGAAAAGGGGAGGAAAATATTAATCATTGCTGAAAATAGAACTTTTCCCGCGTTTCTAGATGCATTTTACTTGGATGCATTTCGAGGAAGGGGGATGCTTATGCAAGGTACTTTGACCGTGATTGTTAATTAATCAGTAAAAAATATTGTGGTCTAATTTTTAATTAATTAATAAAAAATAATATCTTATGCTTTATAATTTTATAATGATGGGTAAATTAGATAGAAATATTTTTATCTAATTATATAGTTTTATATTTAAGAGTTACTTGTGTTATAATTGACCTTGTAAGGTACTTTATTATTTTATAATTATGGACTTTTTAAAAAAAATTGAAAGAAAGTACATTGCATATTAGCAAAATTATTAATAGTATAAAAGTATAAAGTTGACATTAAGAAGAATATAAGTTGTAAAAAATAAATTAGTTTTTTGTTAATAATTGAACAATCATATTATTTACAATACATGACAAAATATCACCATTTGAACAATGGAAGAAGTGGAACCAAATGAAGCAAAAATCATGAGCAACAATCAACTCTCTAATAAAGGTAGTAATTTGTGCATTGTGGTGACCTTTTTACTTAGGAGGTACATAACTTGCAATTTGATTTGTTGAATTCGTAAATACATCTTTAACTTTCTTTTAACCTCAAGTTAATAGAACGAAAAATGAAGACAACAAAGCACATTAAAGTGAAACTTAAAAATACAAATTCTTAATGATCATTATGGTTATTAAAGATTACTTTACACATAAAACTTAAAAATACAAGTTCTTATTGATCATTATGGTTATTAAAGATTACTTTACACATGTTTGTGGATATATGCAACATAATAACTTCTCTAATACCATCAACAATAATATTAACATGCAATCCAACCCCAAGAAGGACCTCTTTCCAACTTAATTTGTGTTTGAAAATTAAGCACACTATTTGCAAGAGAGATGTATATTAATTTCACTCCTCTATATTCATCTCTCTTATTGGCCAATGGTGGTAAATGAAGTGTTGTGAGCATGCTCTTTCTTGACTTATTTTTTTCAATTTAATTTTATTCACTTTGAAATTTATTCCCTTACTCTCTTATAGAATGATTATAATCAAGGTAACATTTTTTGGCTATAAGAGAATGCCCAAAATTCTAGAGTTGATTATGATGGTGAATTAAAATATGTTAGATGTAAGAATAATGGACTTCATTTTCTTTTTTCTCTATTTTTCAGTTTTGTTGCCACCCTTGTTATGTCCAATATTTGTGATTGATTGTTTTGTGGTATTTGTATAATTTTATTGTCTTTACAATACTAGTGGAAGTCCTTTAAATGCTTCTTTGTAAATTATAGAAATGACTTCTTCTGCTTTGATATACTTGGGTAATGCTAATAGCTTTTTAGGAAATAAATAATGCATGTCAATGTGCTTTCTTGTGTTTTTGGAGGAAAATTTTATTGTTCTTTGAATTTAAGTGCGTCTATGCCTAAATTTTGTATGGACTAAGGCTACCTTGATCTTATTGTTACTTTATTTTTCAAGATGAAATCATTACCATTTGCATTCCTTGTGTTATATTTTTTGTGCTATGCAATGATAAGGTTAAAGGGGGGTTTTAGTGTGCCTATTGAAAAATGAAAAAAACCCAACTTTCATACCCACTAAGCCCAATCATAAACCCTAGGTACAAAAATGAGTAAGTGCACAAAGATGGGGGACCAAAAACTCGCCACTCACATTTTTGGTCCCCCAAAAAGGGTATGACATGCGCCATATGCTATATAGAACACGCCTTATGGTTTGGTGTGTCAAGTCGTAGGCTTGCGCACACCAAGCCTATATGACGTGTGTCATATATGACATGCACCATATATGGCATGCACCATATAAGGTGTATGCAATATATGGCATATGTCATATCTGGTGCACACCAAATGTTGCATTGAATACATGTTTTTCCCTTTGTCTCTCTCTCTCTCTCTATTCCACTTTGATCAAGTTCTTTTTTTATCCATAAAGGGCCGAGGCCGAGAGATATATATTAATAAAACCTAAAAAACATCAAAGTAAAGAGAATTGCAGGTTCAACACCCAACCCTACCAAGAGGATTGTGAACAGCAAAAAGAGCACCAAAGGCTCAACCGAGAGTAATCAAAAGTTTTAAACTATGCAAAATCTAAAAAAACTAAAGACTAATCACCAAAATATTCACAAAAATCCCCTCAAGGACTTATCTCTTGGCATCAATCTGATGTCGAAGTAGTGTCATTCTCTAAACTTGCTGCAAAGTCTGATTTTGGACTTCTACCCAAAACAGGGGAGACGTTGTCTTCCTCTTGTTCCTCATCAACATTATCCTCAACTGGGTCCTCATCTTCATCCTCTTCTTCAGCATCCCCACCTCTTCCTCTCCATCGTCTTCATCTTCCTCATCCTCTTCCTCGACCTCCATTCCTTCATCTTCCTCCTCATTGTCTGAGGAGTCTTGGCTTCCCAAGCTGTCCAATTTCTCTTCATATTTGTAGCGGTAGACCTAGCTGATGGCTTCATCCAAATTATCCCCATAAGGAACATTCAATCCATCCTTTATGCCGAGAAATTTGGTGAGGAATTGTATGCCTCTTCTCATCATGATCCTTCACAGTTGATGATCTTCCCACTCCCATCCCCACAAAATGAAGAGACGTCTGGGAGGCCCTCCATAGATGTTTCATCTTGGGCCATACCCAAAGCCAGAAAAAGGTTCTCCATCACTCATGACTGTGGCAAGATCCCAAGGCAATGGGGTGGTAAGGTTAGCGTCGATGTTGATGATAACATTGTGAATACCCACCAAGTATTGTTCTGCAAACAAGCAGCTGCAAATATCCTCTGCCAAAATTTTTGTAGAACCAACAACCAAGATACTAGCCAGGAAGCCAGCACATATATCTGAATATACTATGTATCTATGATTTGTGCTTAGGAAGTTGAATCTGATCACTTTCCTCACCGCATACATCACAAGACGGTGCTGAAAGTTGTAAACTTCCTTGAGCTGGGTGGTGGTGATGTGGGTGTCAAAGGCAACCTGCTCTAATTCAGAGCGAAGTTTGATCGGAGTGTCCATCTTTTGATTTCTACAGCCTATGCAATGCTCTGCTCTGCTCGAAGACAAACCTACTTTGTAATACTCCAGATACAAAATCACCAAGGAGCCTAAAATCTACCTTAAATTTGTGCACCAACCCATATGCCAAACCTGCCCACTTGCTATTATCCATCACATCACCGTCGATTGCAAGCTGCTTGCATACCATCCTAATCCTTTGGCATGTCTCAAGGAAATCCAAAGAATTGGCAATTTCCAATTTTGGAGCTAATTAATAATCACCTCTGAAAAGAAGTCTTAATTATTTCTGAGAAAAAGGTTATCTATTTCGCTAAAAAAGGAGAGAAAAGATGAGCCTGCGCAAATGCCCAAGGACAATAGTCCTTTCTATCAGAAGAGGTGAAAAGGAGTTGTAGAGTAAATACTACCCATAAGACGTTTATTAAGTAAGATGTGACTGAGGGAATGATTGTATAGCCTCTAAAATAAACCATCCATAGCTCTTGCAAGCTAGTTATCTTAACCAAGTACCTCCTTCGCAACTCCAACGTCCATACTTAGTAGAGGAGGCGATATCTTCATTAATACCGACAAGACGTGATGTGACCTTTTCCCTCTGATCGAATTCTTCCTCCAGGTGACCATTAAGGAATGTTACCAGTTGACATATTAATGAGGTTGTGATTACATCTGCTTACCTATCCAGTGTACCTTAGATATTCACCCAAGTTAGCTTTCTTAGCCATTTCACTGGCCATATGGTTCCCTTCACGATATATGTGGTTAGCTGTTGTAGATTCAAACTTTTTCATTAAGTTTAAAATGACTTCTAAAGTCGCTTGTAATTTCCAATTTGGCGTGTATCCTGTTCTAACGGCATTGATTGTAACCATGGAATCCCCTTTGATCTCCAATTTCTTCAAACCTAGTTCAAAGGCAAGAGACAAACCAAACAACAGAGCTTTTAACTCAGCCATATTGCGTGTGTCAATTTCCAGAGGTCTTGCCAATTTAGCTAATAGTGTACCATTAATGGAGTGAATAATGTAGCTCGCCCCTGAAGGGCCTGGATTACCTTTTGAGGCTCCATCAAAATTCAATTTAAACCATCCTTGAGCAGGAGGCGACCAAATACAGTTTGCTCTGAGATTGGCATTTGATTTCAAACCTCTACCTAGTACGGGGGGACTTAAGCTTGAACCATTTTTTTATCATTTTATCATCCCAGCTGGTATAGAACTTATGTTGTGCACTCTGAATTTGGATGCGTGCATTCATAACCTCCACTATAGAAGATTCCATTTGATTCAGAATTGAACATTTATCAAGTGATATATCTTGGAAGATTCTTCGATTTCTTTCTTTCCATAACTCCAAAATTAATATGGAGGGAGTTATGATCCATAGATTACCACTTAGACTATCTTTGAAGAGCTGCGACCAAGAGGTGAATAGGGAGAGAATGTCGTTTGGAAGAGCAGAGGTGTAGACACCCTAAAATGGACAGGCTTGCGACTTTACATTAAAAACCCTAATTTTCATCTATTAATTAATGGTTTCTTAATCATTATTTAATCATCTATTTTCTTCTAAATTCATTTCTCAAATCATCTAATCCAATCCCCAAAATTAATTAAATAATTAACTTTATTTAATTAATTAACCTTTAAATGATTATTTACCATTATTTAATCAATTAAACTCAATTTCCTATAGTTTAAATCAAATATTTAAACTTACTAATTATATTCTTCCAATTAAATTAATTTCAATTAAATTAATTTAATTTCATCAAATAAAGCAATTCTTAATTAAAAAGAATTCAATTATCTCACATGTTGAAAATAATTAATAAATAAAT
>MU225832.1:1362986-1387538 GCA_018584345.1 Thuja plicata | reverse complement strand
AAGTTAAGTGATATAGAGACTCTGTTAACTTTAGCCAGTCTTCTCCCCATGCTAGATTTAATGAACAAACTTGTTAAGAAAGCCCAAGACAGAACTATGTATATCCATGAGTATAGCAGTTTACGTAGAATGACATGCATTGCCTTGGATTGTCTGTACTCATATATGACAACAATTCAAAGCCCAAATTTTTTTAGGTGGCATACAATTACAGATTTGAATCATGTTGAGAATTTTTTACAATTTAATGCAAAAAATGATTTATGTGTGTTTGTGAAAGGATATGAAATACCAATGCACCAATCTAAGACGAGCAAGCGAGGCAGACTACTTCTAGTTAAAAGGGTTGATTTTGACAGGATTGTTAAATCTGTTAGTGATAATTTGAAGTCAATTTCCTAACAAATTTCAAGTGAGATTCATGAAAGATTCCCTCGAGAAGAAATTCTTGAAGCCATGGGTTGTGTATTTCCTCATTTTTGGAAAAACTTCAGAGATAAATAAACTGATGCACATATCTTTCATAAAAATATTGATGAATTGATCAGAGAGTTTTCAAAACATGCAGATTCCAATGGACAACCAATTGAAGGAATTTTAGATTCAACTAATCTTAAAAAACAATGTAGACAATTTGCATCATGAGTGAAATTGCAGATAAAAAACTTGGAGAATCCATTTGAACTTGGTGTAATAACCAAGCTTTGGAAAATGATAGAGAAGAGTGAAGTATTGCGTGCTTCAATATTAGAATATTTCAAACTTGTTGATTTATGTCAAACAATGATATTGGGGTTGGTGGAAGATGAAAGAATTTTCAGTGCATTGAGGTTTTTGAAATCAAAGATCAGAAACAAACTAGACAGAAATTTGGAAACTTGCTTGAGGTTGTTTGTAACTCAGTACAATGTTAGAGACTTTCCTTATGATAGGGCATTGGCAATTTGGAATTCCATGCGTGAAAGATGAGGGCTTTTGAACACTTCAAAACCTGGTGGTACTGGTGCTACTGCTAGTTCTGAGAAAAATGATGGATATGGGTCACAGAATCAAAATGAAGATGAAGAATTTTTTGATTTTGAATACCCAACTCAGAATGAAGAAGAAGCTCTTGCTACTAGTCAATTTCAGGAGCTATATTCCATGTAGGATATAGAAGCTGCAGATTTCTCACTGAGTGAGTGAAGTGATTTAGATTCTAGAACTAGCAATTAACATTCAAATTTTGGTTAATAGGTATTTATACACTGTATACTTATTACCTTTTAGTTATTACTGTACTTGTTGGACTTGAATATTGACAATTTGAATCATATTACAAGTAATAAGTATTGCTCATGATTTTTGTAATTTCAATTTAGATTTTTGTAATTTGAATTTTGATTATTGTAATTTATAATTTGAATTCATGATTTTTGTAATGTAGAATGTTCATGAAATTTGAAGTATATACTATAATTATCAATGTCCTTTTTCCTCAGTGTAAAGTGTAAACGCCTCGGCCCTCAATGCCTCATAGTCATGCATCCATGTTAATATGTTATTTCAAGAATCAAGAATCAAGATTCAAAACTTAAGCTAGCCTGGTTCCAAAGTTACGCAAATAGTTCATCTAACCCTGTCTCAACTTCACTACATGGAACTTAGAGGCCTTTTGAAGCCTTCCAAAGTTACAGTGATGGTCTTCTTAACATCTCCGCTATCATATAACCTTGAAAAGTCCTGCACAAAGCCTTTCGTAACCTCTGAACTGTTTAATCTTGTAACTAATTAACCTTTTTGAAGTTACGCCAATCCGCTAAATGCTTCATCGTAACTTCGTAACATGTAACTTAGAGGCCTTTGGAATCCTTCCGAAGTTACGATGACAATATTCTTAACATCTCCACTATCATATAACCTTGTGAAGTCCCGCACAAAGCCTTTCGTAACCTCTCAACTATTTAATCTTGTAACTGATTAACCTTTCTAAAGTTATGCCAATCCACCAAATGCTTCATCGTAACTTTGTAACATATAAATTAGAGGCCTTTGGAACCCATCCGAAGTTACAGTGATGGTCTTCTTAACATCTCTGCTATCATATAACCTTGCAAAGTCTCGCACAAAGCCTTTCGTAACCTCTCAACTGTTTAATCTTGTAACTGATTAACCTTTCTGAAGTTACGCCTATCCGCCAAATGCTTCATTGTAACATGTAAATTAGAGGCCTTTGGAACCCTTCCGAAGTTACGGTGACGGTCTTCTTAACATCTTCGTTATCATATAACCTTGTGAAGTCCCGCACAAAGCCTTTCGTAACCCCTGAACTGTTTAATCTTGTAACTGATTAACCTTTCTGAAGTTACGCCGACCTGCCAAATGCTTCATCGCAACTTCATAAACACCAACACTAACAACCAACAAACCCTCACAAAGCTCCGTAACAACTTGATCATTACTATCATAGGTTCAGAAGTTTGGAACCCATCGGGCCATCACCATCCTAACCACTTAACCGTTGAGAAGTTACGAAATAGCCTAGCGTTACTTCAAAACATTGCCCTTGGTCAAAGCTTCATAATTTCCTATAAATTGTCAATTTATTATTTGTCATACTCATTAGTCATTCCTGAATCCTAATACTAAGCATTTACTTAATTCCTTAATTCCTTGAAGCAAAAGCATTTACATAATTTTTCCTAAATTCCTAATAATTTCTAAATTCCTAATTTCCTATAAGAAAATATTAATATAATAATATGACATTATACATTATTACATTCAATTTTAAACAAATTGCAACTGCGATCTTGAGCTCTTTAAAAAATTACACAGGCACAGAAAATTACAAAATATCCTTGTGTTAACTTCCTTGAAATTTATACATCAATGATCGAGATTCAATGACCATAGTACCATAGAATTCTATCACAAAATTACAAAATATCCTTGTATTAACTTCCTCTAAATTTATACATCAAAATTTCAAATTCAATGATCAATGATCATAGTACCAGAGACTTCTATCAGGATTCAGAAAATTATAAAATATTCTTGTATAATTGTATTAACTTCCTTGAAATTTATACATCAATGTCAATGATTATACATTGGTAAACAAGATTGGAAATAGTTATAAGAGCGACAGCTGGCAGCCCGAATTCTTCAGAATCAGTCTTGGTTTACACCAAAGGTGTATCCACAGCAGGTGAACCGCAAAGATAAGATACCATGTTTGAATTAACTGACCTCCCTCTATTGGCTCTTCATCTAATACCAGAACTGTCTCAACTACTTCCATCATCCATGTCAATGTGACAAGGCTTGGATCTCTCAAATGTTTTCCCATACCACAATTTCCCTCTTTGATGGCCAAGTTATCATTGTAACTGTATCCAAGTCTTCAAGGCATTTTTTCCACTTGGCATCCATTATGACTTGAGATTCGACAACAAACGTATTCATGTCAATCTCCTGCTTGTACAATTCATCCACAACTTAAAAAAAAGTTGAAATATCAGCATCACCAACAAAATAAGAAGCCACCTTGCTAGCATCCAAAACTTGGTTGAAAGAATCAACCCACTCCTACCAGTCCTTCAACTGTCCCTCTATGTCCACAATAACAGGGATATACCCTTCAGACTCTTCAACAAAAAAATTTAGCTTTGCCTGAATGTTTTTTTAACTTGCCATTGAAAAATGCATACAAATCCTTTACTAATAACACCATTTCCTTAACATCAATTATTTTGTCAGGTAACTCAATTTTTTTCCCATTAGTAAAATTAACCTCTCAAAGAATTGCAAGTGTGGGCCCCAAGTATTAAATAATGGGGTTAGTACAGATAAGGCATTAGAACTTTGATATTCTGTCCCCTGCAAAGAAATGAATGTGCTATGAATGATTTGAGACTTCCCTTTTAAAAAATTTACTCTGTGCAATAGCACCTTCTTCAACGTCTCCTTTTCAACAATTCCAATATCAGCAAGCTGATCAATGTCCATTATTATGTTTTATGTCGCAAGTTCTGGAGATAAGCCCCCATCATACCTAGTTTGGACCCCAACATCACAGACCTCTGTAACTGCCCTAGACTAATTTTTTAGACTTTTTATTTCATCTTTTAGCTCCTTCACAGTCTTATCCAGGATAAAGTTCTTCTTCAGTTCCTCTTCAAACTTTTTCCTAGTTGACACATAATCTCTGAATGTCCTTGCTAGCTTGTTCTCTAAGTCCTCAACCACTGCCTTATTCATGGAGGATGCATGATGTAGGAGATTTGATATCTCTGATCATGTAGTCTCCTACAACCTCCATATTAATTGGCTACCCTATGATGTGTCTTGGATGTCAACCAATCTGGGCTTATTAGATTCTGGGGCCACACACCATACTTCCAGTGTCTTACTCTCCATATTGAATCCAGAACCCCTCTGTAGTCCAACAGGGCCAAAAGCTTCATAAGCTACAGCTTTATCTTGCCTCTTGATTTGGTCAATTAAGAATGAGGACTCCAAGTCCCATCCAGGGATCAACAACATGCCACTTCTCTTCACAAGATCTCTTGCCTCCTCCACAGTTAATGTTTCACTGTTGGGATCATAGGCCTATATTTTTTAATCATTTCAACAATCTTTTCCTGTGATTCTCCTAGTTTCAAAAACAATGTTAATTCATTATGCTTAACTCTAAAGAGAAAAATTTTAAACTCATCAGACTTGATGAATTCATCATCATCTATAAAGTCTTTAGCTTGGATGACCCTGTCATCTAATCTAGCTGTAGCCAATTCTAACTCATCTAGGGCCTTTTCTCCCTCTTCTTCCTATGATGTCAAAAAACTTTGTCTTAAGTCAGCAAAGTAATTCCAATTACCTGGCAGGATTTGTAGTGCCTTTTGCTTTGCCTTTTGTGGTACATTCATCAACTGTTGTTTCTTTGATGGCCCCTTCTTAGATGTGGATGACTCAGCTTGTTTTGTTTCTACCATAAACACCACATCAGGTTCAACTTCCTCAAGTTTTATTCTATCCTCCTCCTTCTCCTCAGGGATGTCTGGCAATTTAGATATAATATTTTCGTAATTCTCTATACACATGTCAATTCTCGGCATGTATTTGAGATCAGGAAAGAAACTGCGGAAGGTAGGGTTTGCCTTTTTCAATTCTTCCTCTACCCTTACAATATTATGCCATTTAAGGGTTCTCTCCTCACAAATATCTTCACTGAGCACATTTCTAATAACATACTCATCTGTCATAGGCTGATTTTGAGCCAAATTGTGATTTCTCATTTCTCTCAATGCTCCTCTAATGAAGTCTTCAGGGTCATACATCCTTGATTTAGCACAGGCCAATCTGAATTGTCTCATGAATTTATGGATTTGGTCCAAAACATCTTTACCTCCCCTATTTGGAACCTCCTTACCAGAAAGGTTCCCTTATGTCTTTTAGGGCCTACGTGTTCTCTATCCATCATGATAAGCTGCCACAGGAATTCTACTATTGCCAATATTTCTAGGACATATTTTGGCAGTAAGTGTGGAGGTTGAGGGCAAGCATACACTCTTATAACAGAAAAATTCTTTAAAAAAAACATATCACCCCAATTGTGGTTAATTTCATTGTCAATTTTAAATGCTAGGGGTCTAAGAAATTTTCTAACTAGTAAAAGAAATTTATTCCTCACAATACCTAACATGTTCCTTATTGGATCCACAAAATCACTATAAAAAGAAATGGAATTAGAGAAATGGTGACTTCTATCCCATAACCTGGTCCAGAGCTAAAGCGGAATAGTTCCTCCCGCATTCTTGGTCCCATTGGTGAACTATGGGTTGATGTAGCCAATATTGCAATAGAGGATCAGGTGCATCAGCATGGAGTAGTGATTGAACTTGAAGCTTTTCAAATTAGTCTTTGTTGTCATCAACTCAATGTGCATTACATTGATTATGTGCCCCACATAATCAAACTTCTTTTTGGTGTACAAGTCCTGAGCATCCGTAGCCATGACATAAATGTCAGGAGTCACTGTCAAACCTCCATCTATTCTAATAACTTTCATTAGACCATAGATGGTATTCTAGAAATAGGGAAAAAAAGATCAATATCAAATGAATCTGCAACCTTCTTCGGCAACAACCTTGCCTCTTTAATTTGTCTAGGAATATGCTTCCTCATAACCCTTCTAGTGTAGTAACTTTTCTGTCTATGAAACAAGGTCGTCTCTTCTGCTAGGTCAATATCCACGCTCATAGGTCCCTGAAGGTCGAAAGCTTGAATAAAAGTTGCTCTGTCTAACATGCGGAGTATAGACTTGTCCTCCCTGTGGAAAACTTGTGTCATTGGATTGTATGCTTCAATTAGCGCTTTCATGAGGTCTATATATCCAAAAATACCTCAGGTACTATCAACTTTCCCAAGTTCCCGTCCCATGGGTTTGAAACAGGAGGAACTCTCAATCTATTGTTATAGAAATACATGAAGAGCTCATACCCAGTAGTGTTTGGACAGACAACATCCCTGCAGAACACATAAGGGTCCCTCCATTCATAAGTGTTAGCTGATTGCAAATTTGAGGATCCAGGCAACAGTTTCATCCATTCTTCAGCGTATATGTTTGGCCTCTTTGTTCTTAAAGGAAAACTCTTTGCCTGTTCTACAACAACATCAGGAGATCCTTGTTCTACCATTCTTTATGTATACTAAACTCTAAGTAGTAAGCTCCTTTTCTGCACTTAAAGGTTTCAACTCTCTATTGCTCTTCGACTCTAAAAATTAAGGATGCTCTGTGAAGTGTGAACTGTCCTTAATAACTAATAAGCAACTCACAACCAGCCACCGGGCCACCTACTCTATTAAAAATTAAAATCTCATCAAGCGCACATGCATGAAATTAGTAATTACCTTTTTCATAAAAGTATCACTGTCAACTATCACTTACATCATAGATTTGGGGGCAATCCGAGAGCAAATAACTGGTGTGTTGCCGAAGTTACACTAATGGTACATCTAACCCTAGGTCCCTATCTCAACTTTGCTAAATTGCTACCGAAAACCGCCATCACAAATGACCAATAAACCCTACCGAAGCTCTACAAACATTCCATTCTTTGGCACTTTCCGCGTGGCATGCAACTTACTCTCACTTTTCAATACCTTACAAAGTTACGCATGAAGTTAGTCGGGACTTCGGAACCCCTAACCATCATAAAAAGTTAACCGTTTAGAATTTACGAAACAACCAGGCGTAACTTTGTAACCCATCACCATCATAAAAAATTAACCATTGAGAAATTACAAAACAGCTAGGCTTAACTTTGGAACCCATCACCATCGTGATTTAGCATTCTGAATCAATTAATAGGTATTTATAATTTTATATAGAATCACAGTTCACACTCCCAGATACTTCAAAGTTCAAGTTAGTTAATAATTACAATTTACATATTTTTCAAATTTCAATTTATAAAACTATTGTTCAATTTCATGAATCATGATTCACGTAACATGTTACTGTATTGACTATTTAGTTTTGAAATTTGAAGTATTAGCAAATAACGTGTAAAACTAAAAAATAGTAACACTATTTGAAAAAGAGTCTTCTAGTTCTCATATGTATACACTATACAGTACATTACTATTAAATTCAAAAACTAGTATTAGGTATACATAATATTGGTAACTAAATCACTGATTGAGATTCACTGAGTGACTGAAAAATTGAACGGTTGTGGTTTCCCAAGAAGGAGAAGCGACAAGCTTCCAACCGTTTCCAAAACCAAAATGAAAAGTACATTGAAATTTTGTATTTAAAAATTACAAGTAACAAAAATTTTCCTAAGATCCATTGAAGTTTTGAACTTTCAGAGGAAATTACAATAGCCTAGTCTGACAGTCCGACAGTCGACTCCTACATATCCTAATACTAATAGACTAATAGTAATTTGTTAATATGTTATAGTATATACTATGAACTATAATATAATAATACTATCCACAAAGAAAAAAGATCATTCGATGCGCAGACCAAAAAATAACCAGATCATCTCCTCCTGTAACCCCTCCTGGTTGAAGCCATGATCGTCAAAAATGGCGTGCATCTTCGCCTTGTCATGTTCTACTTCGAGTTTGAACATGTCACTTTGGTATCCGGAAGAACTGGTAGCATGATCCCATGCTATAGACATAAGATGACTGACGACATCCTGCTGAATCTCCTCCTCCATATCCAAATTTGGTTGGATAACAGGTTCTGGATTATCATTTGATGATCCCTCAACTACTGGAAGACCCATTCTGTCATCCAAGATTATAAATTTAGAAAGCGCCCTGTGTTCTGCAATTTCACTACCAAGGAGTATATAAAGAAAATAATCACCAACTTGCCAACTGCAATAAATTTTGAAGGAATGTTTCACGTAAGGTGGCTTGCCTTGAAAAAGGACATTAATGAATATCAATAAACAAAAATTGCAGACATTTGTATCCTACATAACTTGGCTCCGAAGTTGAAAAGAAAAATAATGAATGTTGATGTACCACAACTAATATCCCATAAAATTATCCTTTTTAATGTCTAATCAAAATCTTGGCCTGGATTATAATTTATGTAACTACTCAAGTTACGCACTACGCAGACTACCAGCATGTCCTCGGAACCACCATATCCTAGTTGCGATTTTAAATTTTGAACTGACAACTTGGCAGCCGCATTAAATTTTGAAGGAATGTTTCAAAATTTCACGTAAGGTGACTTCACTCCGAAAAGAAAAATAATGAATGTTTACAAATCACAGCTCATATCTCGTACAAATTATCCTTTTTAATGTCTAATCAAAATCTTGGCATCGATGAGTCTCATTAATAATTAATTGCACTTCAACCTTTAAATGCTAAACCTTTAACTCCTTTCTTACGACCTCAGGCGGACCCACTGGGACACATGGCATCATGACTTAATGGCTTGTATGCTAGATTACGTGAATCTTGATCATAAGCAATTAAGTCAGTCGTTGGATCTTTTTATAATTGTCAGTACTTTAATCCGCGGTCACCTTCGATCCTTCATGTTAATGGAACCCACGTCACCACAGGGACACGCATCACTCAGACTTGATCGCTTATGTAGTAGATCTTGCGCATCTTTACCACAAGTCATTAAGTGAGTTGTTGGATTCATAGATGACTTATGAGATAGATTTTGTGCATCTTGGGACTAAGTCATTAAGTGACCATTAGATTAAAACATATCAGCTCGACACATAATATTAAATAAAAGACTCACGGGCTTTCAAACTTAGGGATTATTGAAGTGCTAAAGACTTAGGATAAATTGAACACGGCCCCGTTTAAAAGAAAACATGGTGGACACATAACTCAAGTTATGAAAAAGGTAATGTAAAAATAGAAACTGCTTCAACACTCATGGTTTTAAAACAAGATTTACACTTGAAGACTTTTAGACAAGGGTTTCAAAATTTACACATGACCTTAAAATGAAGCTTGCAGACCGTTAGCACTTTTATTGTTGAATCACTATATAGCTTATCTAGCTTGACTCTCAGACTCCCAATTCCAGATTCATACAGGGAAAATGCTAATTAACAAGGATATAATCCTTCTACAATAGTTGACAAGTACAACACACCCTGCTGATGAACATCATTAACTTTATGCAAAACTTAAGATGCCAAACAATAAGCTTAACAAGAGCTATTATCAGTGTAATAAGGACATTCGTCCTTCTTGTTTTTACAGTGCTAGAAGGTAGAATCTTTGATGAGCATGTTCATCAGATTCAGATAGACCAAAGCTTGTAAAAACTAATCAAAAATACATTCAATACATTCAGATAGACCAAAGCTTGAAAAAACTAAACAAAAATATTAAGTCTTCTTTGCAGTTGTAAATTCACCATCCTTTACAAAGTCTTCTAACTTTCAATATATAGTATTTGCCTTAGTCATCTTGGAATCCTTAAAAATCAAGGATGCAACAAGCTTCAGATGACTAAGCTAAAAGACAAATCCTATGACCCATATATAAGACAAAATAACAGGTGGACTAATAACCACTCTTGTTACAAGATATTTAAAGTAGTTTGTCTTCTGACCGCCTGGGCATTTGTAAGTTTGTAACTGCTTTGGGGTTGTTCGGTAGCCGCCATCAGGATTCAGGAATCTGTTGTCCTTGATCTTGTTGATGTAGGATCTTCTTCTTTTCCTGTCTCATTCAAACTGTTGGGTAACATTGTCATTTGTTGCCTATTGCACATTATCACCTTCTCCTTGATCAACTACATTGTACTTTTCCTTCCAGGAGGTATACACCTCATCACTCGGCTAAGAGAAACCAATAAATTCATATTTTGTGCTATTAATCTCATTCCAGCTGACATTTTCTTTCTCAACTTCCTCTGTCCAAAATTCAAAAAATGCACTGGCCTTACCGACTATCTCAACAATTTGAACAAACAAAAGTGTGCTTTCAAAATTAATAATACTGTTGGTTCTTGTTGCCAATGCCTCATTCATTTGTCTATGCCATAATGCTTCATTTTTATCTCACCACTCTTCTTAAAAAGATTAGGAAACATCTCGTAACGATCCTTTGAATATTCTTTCCTCAAAGCCACTACCTTCCTAATGATGATGCTTCTCTTTATGTCCATGTCCATTAGCAATTTGAAACATTTATAAGTACCAGTCAATATGATGTCAAAATTGTTTTCTTCTTTAGACGTAGTATAGAAGAATTTCAATTCTAATCTATTTCCCTTCCATCTATCCATTATTGGATCCCATTTATCCTTATCTGCATTATATTCATTCAATATGCTGACAATCTTTTTTCCCCGTGAATAAATTGCAGTAGGATTTAACTCCTTAGTGCAATGGCTAAGAGTGGTATGCATATTATTAGCATAATTTTTCTTAACCCATGCCTCTGCTTCTTTAAATGCTTCAAATTCCTCAATCCATTTATTCCTTGCTTCTTCTAACTTGGTTCTTTCAACAATTAATCTTTCTTTTTCTAGTTCCAATTCTTCTTGTGTGGTGGGACCTAATGGCATGGGAGAAGGGGGATAAGTTATATTTGGGCTTGATGATGAGGGCTGGTGAGGATCTTGTGTAATCATCCTTTGAGGAGTAAACTGAGCTATTTGTTTGCCTTCAAGGATAGCAATATTTTTATCTTTTTCAATAGATTTTATCACCTCATCATTATAGGTCTTCATGACCATCTCATACTTTTCCCTTAGGATTTTGAGTTCTTCTTCCTGTTTCTCAGCTACTTTCATGCCAAACTTTGATGATTCTAGAGTAAGGCTAGCTGCTTCTACTCCTGAGGTGTTTGTCACTCTTCTTACCAAGAGGCTACCTGCATGTTCAACATGATCATCTCCAGGAGCTTTCTTATTGTCTTTCCTTTTTATAGACCACATTACTAGTGTTGCATGGTCTTCAATAAATTTAACACCAGTGGAGACTCCACTAGTGTGAATTGGCTTGGTCTCTTTTCTAACAACATCAAAGACAATGGCATCAGCAAGATGCCATTGTGGCAGAATGAGAACTCCTTCTTTCTTTACCAGTTCTCTGCCTTCTTCATGAGTGATTCTGTCAAATTTGGCTACCAACTCCTACTTCACTTCCTTTTTAATGTCATCTTTATCTCTATTAGGTTGATCATTCTGCAACTTCTGAGATTTTTCTCTGAATTCATTAATGTGAATTCTCCAAAGGAATTGAATAAAGGCCCTTGCCTTAACAAATTGACCATCTGACAAGAATTCATCACTAGCTTGTTTAGTGCTAGGATCCAATTTTTTTCCAGCAAACTCAGCTACTGTTAAGTTCATTTGAGCATGTTTGGGTGCCTCTGGCACTCCTTCTTGCAACTTTTGATTTGTAACAAATATATGCCCTATATTCCCCATTTTCACTAATTGCTCAGCAATGGTCTATTCATCCATGTGCAGGGGAGATTGGGAAGAGGAATAAATATCATCTTGTTGTTTATCTCTTCCTTCCACCCTTTTCCTTTTTAGAGACGACAATGATTGGGTATTGGAGTCTAATGTCCTCTTCCCTTTTGGATCAGAGGTCTTTTCAACTCTGGGCAGGATTTTGCTATAGCCTCTTCGTTGGTACACCACATATTTCCCTGGTCGAACAACCCTTTCCTGTGAAGCTCTGCTCAAAATATCCTTAGCCTTTTCTGGCTCTGTTTCCATTACTTTCTTCTTCTTCTGGTCTAGGGCGTGCATAATATCTTCAAACATCCTCATCAAGGATTCTACCTTCTTCGCCCAGGGCATAAATTCTTTCAAGGGATCATATGTTCTATCAAAATGGTGGACTAAATCTAAGGATTTCTTATATGCTAACCACTTTTCCTTCTTGATTTCTTGTTCCATCAAATCAAATTCATTTCTAATTATATCCTCAGGAAAATTAAATTGATGATCTAGAGCTAAACACTTAGTTCTTTTCCTGAACATATCAATAATGAATCCCTCATTATCTACACATCTTACCACTGATGTTGCCAACTGATAAGGCTCCAAGTATTTGTCAAATTGTGTCCATCCCCCTTCAGTGATAATGAATTGTTGTACTTTTGTGATGGTAGGGAAAATGCTACCTTTCATTTTTCCAGTCAATCCTTCCTCTTGTAGCCCACCCAGTTGTTTAAGGATTTCTTCCAGACCTATCTTGAGTGTAACCCTGTAAGGGAGGACGTTTGGAGTTCCTCTGAAACCGTAGACCCTGATAACTGTAGAAACAGGGTATAGAATGAAGTCACCCCAATTGTGAACAATCTGCAGCTCTTTAGCATACTCCATTGATCTCATAATTCTTAACACATCTATGTGAATCCTTGGGTTGTCTATGCATAATAGTGATCTGAGCCTAGAAGCAAAACATCTATCAAAATTGACAAAACTAGCCTCTTTCCTATCCCAAGATAAATCTGTACTCCACAACCGAACTGGCAATTCTTCATCATCTTGAAATTTGATAAGATCCATTTCTTCTTCAAAATAGTCAGCATTATTATATAAGATCATGTGCATCATCATAGAATACCATCCCATTGGCTTAGCTATCTTAGCCTCTTTTATCCTTACTAGAACTTGATGCATTAAATCAGCAATGTGAGTAGCAAAGTCATATACACCAGAAAAATGTGGATGTAAAATCGGAAACATCATAAGCATAAAGTAAATGGGCATTGTCGCCTCCTCATCTTCTCCCAGAACATGACACAGGGCACTATACATCCATCTAGCCTTGCCATTAAAATATTCTAATTTGAAGGGATCTGGTGTGTTAGGGCCTACTACAATTAAACCCCCTATCTTATTGAAACATTCTTTCAAAGGCCCAGTTCTGAAATAGTCCCTTTGAGCCTTGTACACTTCTTTGAACTGCTCAAAATCAATGTCATCCATCTGAACAAAAAGGTCACTCAAATTGAAAAAATTTCTAATCTCATCAACTGTGACACTCAGTAATACGTTCCCATTTGTATCTATCAAAACCCTGGACACCTTATCATAAGCTTTAGCAATCGTAATCAACAAATTTATATCCATAAACACTCCAGGAACTATCAATTTTCCTACATCTAAGTCCCATATGTTAGAGTCTCGGATAGGAGCATTCCTTTGGCTGAAAGCAATTCTGAACAGACCTAGACCACTTATATGAACCTTGGCGTCCCTAGCCCATCTGCCCATATCATACAAACCCTCCTTGACTCTAAAATGAGGATTTACATGCACTATCTATTTGATTTTTGTTGAGTCATTGGTGGACCCATTCAACTGTTGTATAAGATCATCATGCATATTTATGTCCTTGTAATCAATTTTACCAGTGAACTCAATTCTAGGGGCCATTTCTGAAAATAGGGTTTCTTACAGTAACATTATCATATTTTATCAACACTATATGTTTCTCCTTCAGAATTTGAAACCCTACTGCAAGTATGAATTTTAATGCTTCAACAGTATGAATTTTAAAGCTTCAACAGTATGATAACATAATACTTGTACCCATTCTGCAATTTGTAACACAGAGCGCAAGATCGCTGCAGCTTTCAGTTTCACTTCAATCTCTTTAGTGGTAATGGAAACTTTGAACCATTTTGAAAACTTTAAATCTGAACCGTAGATCTCAACCATAGATCACTTTACGGAAACCACTATTCATCCTGGACACGTGTTAGCATGACTTGATCACTTAAGCATTAGATCCTATGCATCTTCATCATAAGGCTTTAAGTGAACCGTCAGATCTTCTTTAACTTGACTGCAAATTACCTTACCCAACATTTCACTGACCGCGGGTATAACTTAAACAGGGAGTACACGTGTCAACTTCACTTAATTCCTTAGACGCTAGATCTTCCTCAACTTTCCTTTAAGTTATTAATTCAACCGTCCGATCCTTTTGAAACTGCATCCTCTTTATTTCATACTTGCGTTGTACTGGGCCTGCCACTGCCACGCGTTAACATGACTTAATGACTTATGTTATAGATCTCGATCACTTTATCACCCAATGTTTAAGTCAACTCTCAGATCAATCTTGACTTGTCTGCACTTTAATCTCCTTCTTTACGACCTAAGCCAGACCCACTGGGACACGCGTCAACACCACTTAATGCCTTAGACACTAGATCTTGCGCATCTTTACCTTAAGGCATTAAGTCCACCGTTGGATCAAATGGAATCTTACTACAGTTTATCAAACAACTTTTCACCAGTCTCGGGCCCGCCAAGACACGTGGCGTCACAACTTAATGCCTTATATGTTAGATTGTGCGCATCTTGAGAATAAGAAATTAAGTCAGTCGTTGGATCTTTTTCAAACTGTCAGCACTTTAATCTTACACGTCACTCAGACTTGATCACTTAAGCAGTAGATCTTATGCATCTTTACCTTAAGCAATTAAGTCGGTCGTTGGATTCATCCACAGTTTAATCTCCGTCAAAACTTTATGCAACAAGGCCCACATCACCATCTTGGACACGCGTCACTCTGACTTAATGACTTGCTTGATAGATTTCGATCATCTTGAGACTAAGTCATTAAGTGGGTCGTCCGATCAAACAGAATCTGCATGCCTTTTACCTTCAACAGGGCCATTGCATATCTTCGTAACCGTTAGCCATTGACCCTCCTTTTAGCTTGTCGAAGCTACGCAAACTATCCTCACAAAATGGTCATCAATAAATGAAATGTAGCACCCAACTTGACACGTAGTCCTATTGCTAATACGCTATGTTTTGAATATTTGCCAATTTATAATTTTTATACTATAAATACTATTTTTAGTATATTATTTTTTATTCGCCCATATATATTTTTTATACTATAAATACTATTTTTTATTCGCCAATATATATATTTTTATACTATAAATACTGTGTTTTATTCGCCAATATATATTTTTTATACTAGAAATATTGTTTTTTATTCGCCCATATATATTTTTTATACTATAAATACTATTTTTTATTCGCTAATATATATTTTTTATACTATAAATACTGTGTTTTATTCGCCAATATATATTTTTATACTATAAATACTTTTTTTAATTCGCCAAATGAGATTATTTTTTTCTTTGAAAAGAAAAATTCTTCGCTAAATAAATTAATAACTTCTTTTGTAGTTTTCTAAATTTTGCCAATTTTTTACACCTTTTTTTAAGGGGGGGTTTCTTAAAGATTACCCTGTTGTGCACCACTATTGGTACATTTTTCCACATGTTACTGATAATTTTGAGTGGATGATTATTGAGATATCTTCAAGTAGGTATCAAGCGACACTTTGAAATGACCATTTGTTTACCCTTTCATGCATAACGAATACCACAACGTGCATCGTCAATACCCAAAAGCCAAAACACTAGCTATAAACACTTAAGTCGCAAACAAAGACAACAAAAAAAATTGTCAGAATCTGATATACCATTTAGGATTAGTGAGTGCACAAAGTTAGCTATAGCCACTATTGGTACACTTCCCCTATATCTTTCTACTAAAATAAGATAAACTTGTTTTCCTTTTTCAAAAAAAAATCTCACTAAAATAAAATCGAAGTAATAAAATAGATGTTTTTAACATGTTTTATATTCATCAATTACGTGAATCCATAGCATTTATTACACAACACCCCTAGATATAAGGATTACACTTCCTTTTCTCTCTAATTCTATATAATGTATTACAAAACTATATAGATAATGCTCAATATTCAAAATGGTAATGCACATGATATCCAAGATTACTACAAATTTCTTTCAAGATTCATTGAAAAAAGACTTATGATCTAAAATTCTAACAAGAGCTATAAATTATTAATCTTGATTTGTACTTATTTCAGATATTGTATTAATTATTTATCTTACAAATTTAAATTATATATTACATTTAATTTTATAAATTATTCTATATGAAATAAGATCAATGTAACTATATGTAATTTATATAAACTAAACTCATAAAAAATAAGAGTGAACTTGTGAGCGTTCTCTGTGATGTCATAGTTGGAAATTACCTATAGACATGATAGTTGCATGCCTCGGTTCGCATCAGATACTACTTGAACTTTCGCCTTATCAGCTGGTGGCCATACTGTCTAACTTAGGACGACTTGTACCCGCCCGCCAAGACTCCAATAGACTCGACACCTGTGTCATGGTGGGCCGTGCATCAAGCGACTCTTCCGAACACCACAAACCAATGCGCAACAATGCAATTACATTGGGGAATGCAAGTTTGTTTGGGTTTCCATCAAACAGAACATGGACACCCAACCTCTGGTCGACTACATCCAACTTTTGATCTACAATTGCATTATTCACCCATTTGCGGAGGGTCAAATCCCCCACAAACATGCTGTCAGTGGGTCTCTTTGCTGTCAGCATTTCTAATAACAAAATGCCATAACTATAAACATCTCCTCGAGCAGAAACCCTTCCACTCATCCCATACTCTGCAATCAATTAGATGAAGTTATCAGAAATAATCGAATCTGAATACTAAAAGAGGGAAACAATATGTTTAAGAAAGCATACCTGGTGCGATGTACCCTATATTGCCTTTCAAATCTCTGTAATAAACAGAGTCAAGGGAATTTTCTCCCACTAATTTGGCTATTCCGAAATCTGACAAATAAGCAACGAGATCTTCGCTTAGAAGCACATTACTTGGTTTTATATCACAATGCACTATTTGCTCATCGCAATGATGATGAAGATATTCCATTGCATGAGCTACATCTATAGCTATGTTTAGTCGTTCCTTAAGTCACAATTCACAGGAAGGATGATACAGATGTTTTTTCAAGCTTCCATGGCGCATGTCCCCCAGCAAGAAGTCGTCTCTGAAGCCTATTGTTGCTCGCTTAATTTATTCGCAGGAGATTTCTGGATATAACTTGAGAGATTTGAGAGATTTGGAAGTATTCCTTATCGATCTTTGAATGCCATTGGCCATTCTCCATGCAAACCTCATCTCCGCCATACCAGTATCTTGTTCGAACGCCATACCAGAGATTTGTTCTTATTTATTGTTGCTCGCTTAATTTATTCGCAGGAGATTTCTGGATATATGTCAGTCAAGGAGTATGTCAGTACGATTGAGATGGATATTCAAGAACTTTTTTCCATTATTGTCATGGAGATAAGAAAGGAAACGTGCTATGGCGATGCCGATTTTATTCCTTATGTTCCAGTCGAGATCATACTCCTGGGACGAAAAAGTTGTCCTGCAAGCGAGCCCAATACCATATGATCATATACTAGAAAGGTTTCCATACCTGCTGAAACCCCCCGCAAGCGAACGGCATTGGGATGATGCAGTTGCCACAGGATGTTTATCTCCTTCGTTGAAATTCCTAATCGCTGTGTTTTCACAGTTACCCGAATCCCATCAGACAGAACGCCCTTCCACATCAAGCCCGAAACCCTGAAACATTCCTAGAGAAGTCCTCTGTAGCATTTTGCACTTCTTTGTAGGAATATTGCTGAATGTAATGAGGAAGGCTAACAAAAATTTGGACTTTGGGACTTAGGGGTTGGACGCTCTGCTGAGAAACAGGGCAGGGCTGAAAAGAATCAGGAAAATCTCCGTCTAGGGCTCTGATTATCAGGCTCTCATCTGATCCTTGTTCTTCTTCCTCATCAAACATGACAAATTTAGCTACATCAAAATTTTTGAAAACAGGAGTTAAGGAGTCCCAGTGACGAGAGTTGTTCACTCTCATTAGCAAGAACTTCAAGTATCTCAGAAAATATGAAACATGCGTAAACTTAGGGCAGCAGTCCGGATCAGTATCCCAACATTTTTGTATATAATCAGCTAGTACCAATGGACACCAAGGCGGCAAACTGGGCCTTTTGCCTTGTACTATCAATCCGTAGACATTTTCCTCATCCACTCCCTCAAAGGGCAGCTTTCCTGTTAGTATCTCATAACAAGTCATGGCGAAGCTATATACATCTGCTTTATGAGTATATCGCTTTAAAATCCCCAAATCCTCTTCAAAACCCTTCTGGGGGTACTGGAAGACTTCCGGCGCCCTCCAGTAACAAGTTCCCCTCGAGAATTCTGTAGATCGGAAACTATAGAGCCTCAAACGAGACTCTCCAAAATCACACAGCTTAACTCTCCCATATCCATAGGCTCTTAATTCCGGTACTTCTGAAGGCTGTATGAGGACATTAGATGCTTTCAGATCCATATGCATGATTCTTTGGCTGTGAAGGTACTCCATTGCCCTTGAGATTTGAAGCATCGTGTCCACTGCAACAGCTAGAGGAAAAGGGGTCCTCTCTACTTCCCGCCAATCTTTCAGGATTCTATGCAAGCTGAAGCTGACGAGTTCCATGACAAGATAGCAACATCTTTCTATCAAACACACACCTATCAATTGAACAATGAAGGGGCTCTGCAGCTTCGCATGAACGGCAATTTCCTGTAGCAGAGAAGAGTCGATATCCTCCCCATACCAGCAGATCTCCTTAACAGCAACCTTCGCACCAAGCCATGAGCCCTCGTGCACTTTTCCAAAAGTACCCTCCCAATAATTCTGAGTTTGGGATTTAAATCTTTGGGATCAATTTGCAACCACGGAGACACAAGATTGCCCTTAACAGCGGATTCATTTCGAATGGTTGCTTGCAGCTTTCTTGATATAAATCTTGCAACCCCCAACTTAGATTTGGCTTCATCACTCATACTCGTTTCTTCACAATCCTTCAACAATTCTTGGAAAACAGTAATCAATCGGCTCTTATCTTCATACTCGTCATGGATTCTGATTGAATTGCACATTTCTACATGGAAATCCCCCATTATTGTGTAGGCTGCTGCTGTGCAGTTCTCATCAGTTTGACCCTGACAATATAGAAGACTGAGATGTAAACAGAGCACAGACCAAGCAAGGTCGTGTACGTGAATGGCGTAGGCATCTCCAGTGGTGGACAGGGTAATGGATTTGATCCACCACTTTTCTCCTGAGCACCGTTTGAGATACGATCCATTTTATTGATGAACTTCGCCAACGTTATATCGCCGATATTCTGATGTCCCAGAGCAACCAAAATACAATTGGAATGAAGTATCCAGGATGATTATCATGCTTTGAATTTGAGTGCTTTCATGCCCAAATTTTATATTGACCAAGGCTACCTTCATCTTATTGTTATCATTACCGTTTGCATTCCCTGTGCTATATTTTTATTTTGCTAATGATAAGGTTAAAGGGAGGTTTTAATGTACCTCTATTTCTTAAAATTTCTCCTTTTCTCTCTAGGTTTTAGAAATTAAATAATAGCAATATGATTTATATTTAAATATATAGAAGTTTTATTTTTAATAAAAAGATTAAATATCAAATATTTTAAATGAAAATAATTAGTTTATTTTTATTAATCTAAATTATAAATTATATATTTATATTTATTATTATATATGTACAATACTAAAACTTTACATTGGACATACTTTATAGCTTTTTATTAAAATGAAATAAGCTTTTTTCTTTTTTTAAAAAAGAATCTTATTAAAACAAAATTAGTGATAAAATAAATATTTTTATCATATATCATATTTGTCAATTATGTGAATCCATAGCCCACATAGATATAAGGATTGCGCTTCCTTTTTCATTCTAATGTTATATTACTATCTAGACTCATTGCTTAAAAGACTACGACCTAAAATTCTATCAAAGACTATAAATAATTAATCATAATGTATACTCATTTCTTATGCTAGATCAATTTTTTTTAATTTTATAAATTTAAATTGTATATCATATTCAATTTTATAAAATATTCTATATAAATAAAGATATGGTGTAACTACTACACCTCTTTTCAATACAAATATTAGTTCATTAAAAACAAGTGCCACGTGGTGTAGTATTTGCCTAATAATTAATTATATTCTAATATTAAATATAATTTAATAAAATATAATAAATTTTATTAAAAGATAATAATTTAATAATAGCCATTGGCCCTTACCATGGGCAATGGCTATGGGGCCGAATATTTGCACTGCCTCATAGCCCGTTGATAATTTTAAAAGAATTCTAATTTTTAATATTTTTGATGAATAGAGGCCTTTTAATATTTCTAATAATGATAATTTTTAATTATTTTTAATAATGATTAGTTTAAATTTAAAACTTAAATTGAATGATAATTTTATATCATATTTCTTTACTGTTTATCAATTTTTTTTTATAAACAAAGATTTACTTAAATTCATAAGAATGCAAATATAATTAAATTTTTGAATAAAATAAATTTAAGAAATAAAATCTTTTAGTGGGTACAATGAGCTATGGTTAACAATTTATTTAACTTTAAAGTATAGCTTGGTTAGAGAAAAGATTTAAATAAATTGGTCTACAATTTATTTAATCTAATGTGACCAATTTATTTAAATCTTTTTTCTAAGAAAGTCGTACTCCAAAGTTAAATAAATTATTAATCATGGCTCATTCTACTCCCTAAATGGTACTAGAAAGTTAAATAAATTATGAACCCATCTCTCATGACAATGAATGGAACACTTAGCACTCATTGCATTTAGGTACAATGATAATTAATTTACTTGAATTCATTAGAAAACAATTATAATTGATTTCTTTAATAAAATAAATTATAATATTTCTTTGTTGTTTATCATTTTTTTTCTAAACATAGATTTACTTAAATTCATAAGAAAACAATTATAATTAATTTTTTTAATAAAATAAATTTAAGAAATAAAATTATTTAGTGGGTACAATGAACCATGGTCAACAATTTATTTAACTTTAGAGTATGTCTTTGTTAGAGAAAAGAATTAAATAAATTAATCTACAATTTAATTATTCTAATGTGACCAATTTATTTAAATATTTTTTTCTAACAAAGGCATACTCCTGATAATCCATAAAGGATTAGAAGTTGTCATTAGTATACAAACAGACAGTTTTGGGCATACTCCTGATAATCCATAAAGGATCAAAAGTTGTCATAGTTGGCATTGAAGCCAATACCAGTCATATCACCTTTAGGTTTCTATCTGTCTCTTTGTTCATCGATCAAATCACTGCTGGTGTGAAGTTTCTCAATTTGTTTCTTTGCCTCAACAAGTTCACCTTTTATAATCTGATTATATTTCTCTAGTTCTAGATACTTGATTTTGTAGTTGTCAGCCTCATTCTTCATTTGTTCTAATGCACTATTCAAGGTTTCTTCAATCTTCTTCTTAGCATCCTTTTGTAACTGTATCTCTTTAGTCATAGCTTCATTCTCAAGTTTCAGAGTTTCATTTTCTTCTTCAAGTTGCTTCATTTGATCTGAATTGTCTTTGTCTGAATCTTCTTTTATTTGAACCACAAGATCATGTCTCTGACTTCTAAGTGTGAGTGAACTGGCGAGATCAAACCCTCAAGGTTTACTGCAGAACTTCTTTACATTGGTTTTGTCTCCTCCTTTAGAATTGCCCACTCATCTAATTAGTTTAGCCATTTCCTTAGTTCACAAACCGAAGGGTTTGATCTCGCCACTTCACTCACACTTAGCAGTCGTTTTCATCTGTTCTGCTACCGCATGGCTTATCAACCATCTCCCTTCTCAGCGGTCTGTCTCACCGTAGCCTTCTTCTGAACAGAGTAACAATTTGACTCTATTATCGGTGATAAATCTTCAATTAAGCATCACGCCCTCAGTTTTCTTTAATAAAAGCAGCGCCAGATAGTAAATTCTCCACCCAAATTCAGTCTTATTAAGTTGCAGCTAAACAAAAAAAATGAATTTGTCTTATTAAGTTGTAGCTAAACAAAAAAAAGAATTTATCTTATTAAGTTGCAGCTAAACAAAAATGAAATTTCAGTACACTTGAGGATTTGCCCCTGTTTTGGGCATTTATAACTTAAACGGTTGGGAGTTTTGTGATTAATAATGTAAGACTGTTTTAACGTTGTCATAATCGTTTCACCAATTAAGATTATGTGTTCATATATATAAAATGAAACGTCTATTTTAATGTTTAAACTATACTTAAGAATAGTTGTGGTTCTACGTTTACTTTATGGTGAAGTTTAATGCTATGAGGATCATCGTTTAGTACATTTTGTTGCGATGTCCGAGAAAATTGAGGGAGATCATGAAATCTGTACAATACATTCAACTGTATATTGTTAAGTCGAGTTTAAATTGTATTCTTAAGATGCATTTTACAGTATCACTGTCTATTGTTATATGTTGTCCATTAAGAGTAGATTTCTTAATCTGGTCTGAAATGCGATTTTTATGACTATATACTGTCTGGTTATTTTTTTTTTATGTATTGTTAAATCGGGAAACCATACAATAAAACAGAGCCCAATGTGTGAATCTTTCTGCAGTAATATAGTTTATAGAATTAAATGATATCTTTCTCTGATTAATGTATTTATTGAATTAGATGCTGTGGTGCTGTTATTTTTTTTCTGATTTATGTGAAATCGGGAATGTATCAACTAGGATGGAATTTGTGCCGAATGTAGAGATCAAGGGAGGGTAAAAGTTGTTTTTCCTGCCAGTTCAAATCTGGAATAAAATACTTTGGCCAAAGTAGAAAATTGCATAAGTCCTTATTGTTTATGCTTGGTTAACTTCACCCCTTGCTACATCCGATGTATAGAACCTATTGTAGGCATATGTGCTTGTAGGTTAAGTTACACGGCTGCACTAAGACCATCTGAATCTGCCAGTAGCGAGAAGCTAGGCTTTCGTTGCAGGGACGGGGCGTTCTTCGTGTCAGGAAGAACCCCGGGGAAGCTCATCACTTCCAGAGCTGACCACTCCACGGTTGGGCGGTAAAAGCGCCTGGACCCCACCTCTGTTCTCAAGGAAGCGTAAGGGACTCAGTCTGAGGCTCAGGAGACAGAACCCGATGAGTTGATACTTCCAGTGTTAATTTCTTCTCTTCTTTCTCTACTTCCATGTTGTACTGTATCTAGTGATCGATAAGCTGGTCGACACTTCTGGATGAAATAATTTTATTGTATCAATGTAAATTGTATATTTGATTCCTATATCCGACAAGTTGGTCGGCATGTAATTGTATGAATTTGGTTTAAAAGACTTATTGTATACTCGACAAGTTGGTCGTTGTATGATCCTCTTTTGATGTAACATGTGATAAATGTATTCAATTGTCGACCTTGTCTTTCGACATTTTGACTTTTTGACTGGTTATGCTTAAAAGTTTATGTGGCATTCTTGTGTATAAATTCAGTCTTTACATATGGTATTAGAGCGGAGTTTCTACTCTGCGGCCTTATGGGTCTTATGCTAATGCTATGCATTGTGCGACGATGCAGGATTTTGATTTGTCATCATGATGACTAGGAATGCTAGTAAGGGAGGATCCAGTAATGATACTGGGGAGTCCAGTGAACGCTTTGACCAGATACTTGCTTTGTTAACTCAGCAAGGAACACTTTTGCAGCAGCAAAAGGACAGAATGGATCACCTGTAGAATGGATCCTGCAGATTCTAGTGAGGAAGTAAGACAGAAACATGAGGAGAATTTGAGGGCAGAAGCCCAAAGGAAACAGGAAGAGGATAGGAGAATAGAAGTGCAGCGTAAAGCTGAGGCTGATGCAGCAGACACTATACAAACTACGACTAGAGAGCAAATCTCAGCAGAACTGAGCAAGGACCTCAAAAAGGTCACTCCTCCCACTTTCAATGGGAAATCTTTAGGAGATGAGGCTGAGGCTTGGATAGCTACGATGGAAAGGTATTTTCAGGTTCAAAATTTTACAGGGCAAACACGAGCCATGTGGGCAACTTTCCAGTTAAGAGGGGAAGCTATGACTTGGTGGGAAAACATAATGTCAGAGAAGAAGCTTGAACCTGGACAGGTCACATGGGAAGAATTTCTACAGCTATTCAGAACTCGTTGGTTACCGAAGCTTTATTTTGACAAAAAGATTTTAGAATTTCAACATCTAATACAGGGAGTTATGACAGTTACAGCCTATCATGAGA
>MU225832.1:1326124-1357587 GCA_018584345.1 Thuja plicata | reverse complement strand
AAGGCTGAGCATATTCATCCGGCAGGATTGTTGTACCCTCATGATATACCAGAGTACAAGTGGCAGGTCATAAGCATGGATTTTATTCAGGGTCTTCCCATGACTAGACAGAGGCATGATGTTATCTTGGTGGTAGTTGACAAACTCACCAAGGTAGGACACTTTATACCTGGCAGCTTGAGAGACGGTTCCCTAGCTCTTGCTAGGAAATTTGTTCATGAGATCTTTCGTTTACATGGGGTTCCAGAGACTATTATTTCAGATAGGGATACTCGTATGACATCAAGGTTCTGGAAAACCTTGAATGCATCCCTAGGCACACAACTAAATTTTAGTACTTCATACCACCCTCAAATAGATGGTCAGAAAGAGAGGGTGAACCAGATCGTGGAGGATCTATTGAGGATGTACTGCATGGATCAGCAGTACAAGTGGGAAGAATACCTCTCACTGGTGGAGTTTTCTTATAACAACTCCTATCATGCATCTTTAGGCATGGCACCATTTGAGGTGTTGTATGGACGCAAATGCTGCACACCCATTATTTGGGACAGGGTAGAGGATCGAGTGGTTATTGGTCTGGATATGCTCCGTGAGATGGAGGAGCAAATGACATTGATCCGCTCACGTCTGAAGGAAGCAGTTGATAGGCAGAAGAGTTATGAGAATAAGAACCGCACCTTCAGACAATTTTAGGTTGGAGATAAAGTGTTCTTGCGTGTACGTCCACAAAAGAGTTCTATCTCTTTTGGCAGGGCATCAAAGTTAGCCCCGCGCTATGTTGGTATGTTCGATGTGCTGGAAGTCATCAATCCGGTGGCTTACCAACTTGCTCTACCACCAGCTCTTGCCCGTATTCACAGTGTTATCCATGTTTCATTATTGAAACCTTATCATCCTGATGCCTCTCACATTTTGGATTGGCGTTCTTTACAGGTGCAGGATTCGGGAGTGGTCTCAGTGGAGCCTACTCGGGTCATTAACCAGCGTACCATCAGGGTGCGCAATGCTGATGTGCTCCAGTATAAGGTCCAATGGGACCAATTTTTAGCTGATAGTGCTACATGGGAGGATGAGGACGACATGCGTCATTCCTTTCCTCATCTTTTCAGTTAGATGTTGTTTATGTTTGATAGTTCATAGACTCTTGATGTGACATTCTACTCATACTACAGTGAGTTTTTGGGTGTGATGATTATGGATTTGATGTTTTGGATATTGGTATACTATAGTTGTTGTTTGGACTATCATGTTGGAGACACTATATATACACTGCTCATGAGATAATGTTTCTGATACTTTTGATTTGGTTTCAAAATTATTTATGAGCGAATCATATCATGTTATGCTTACATTGCAAATGATTATGTATATGTTTCTGTTGTTGATACTTACATGACATCGGGACGATGTCTCTTCCAAGTGGGGAGGGATGTCACGACCGATTTTGCGACCTCCTAGTTAAGTGGATCATTCAGTCGAATTATGCCGACTTGGATGACTCGACATGTCTGGGTAATTATGAAAGTGGTAAAATGTTGCAATATTAGAATGCTTTATTGATTTTGGAGGTATATTTCTTATGTGAATTACTGATGATGGTTTTTCTTGTCAAGTGTTTGAGTGGTTGCAGGTCAGAGGACAGGGGTGTGGTCGAGGAGAGAGATCTAGCTCCTTACCTAGTGTCAGATTCGGATGTAGTAGTGCCACGCACACACCACTATCTGTTCATTTACTAATTTTTTCTTTGAGTACTAATGTTCCATAAAAAAAAAAATATAAATATCTGCATTGTTTTTTTTTAATTTATTTTCTAAAAAGAAAATGAGATTGTGATTAATCTAGTATTTTTAATGTTGGGGTGAGAATTAATCAAAATAATGATTAAATGAAGTATACTTTAAATTTCAATCTTGTTATTTCTTTTACTTTCATCCTCGGAAGTAAACCAAGAAGGAAGTAAAACAAGAAACAGTTATTGGGGAAATGATGGATATAATGTCGAGAATGGTTTTTTTTTTTTTAAAAAGACATCTGTTTCCTGAAGAGGTACGGGAAGCAATAGTTGTAAGAAAATTGGGAAAACTGGGAAGGATTGGGCAAAAATTGGTGGAAAATAGTAAAGAAGTTCTGCAGTAAACCTTGCGGATAGTGGAGTTGGGACCTCTTCCAAGCTGCAGACACCATTTTAAACCCAGGTTCCTCTTCTTTGCTTTAAATGCTCTGATTCATTTCATTACCCTGTTTCTTTCTGGCATGAATTAAGAGAAAACATTCTGCTTTGAGTTGATCATCAGAAAGATGGTTGTGCATGCAGTACTTACGGTAGAAAATAATCATCCCATTAAATCATTCAAAAATCTGTTGTTATTAAGAGTTCCAGTTCAATTATTAATGGCATATGAAAGACAGTGCATGTAGGGGTTTGTGAGTGAACATTCCAATGCGAGTGTGTGATTCCTAAATTGTATATTCTTGTTTATTCTTACTTAACTCCATTTTCATTTTCCTATTGGGTTTCGAGTCTATCAGTTCGCTGGGTTTCTTTTGGGTATCGGATAGGGATTATGGTTGAAAGCTATCATACTGATGTCACTTCTTTTCTATAGCTCGCTAAGCCTTGTGTAAATTTATTACATTGGTTCTGTCTCCTCCTTCAGAATTGCCCACTCATCTAATTAGTTTAGCCATTTCCTTAGCTCACAAACCGAAGGGTTTGATCTCGCCACTTCACTCACACTTAGCAGTCGTTTTCATCTGTTCTGCTACCGCATGGCTTATCAACCATCTCCCTTCTCAGCGGTCTGGCTCACCGTAGCCTTCTTCTGAACAGAGTAACAATTTGACTCTATTATCGGTGATAAATCTTCAATCAAGCATCACGCCCTCAGTTTTCTTTAATAAAAGCAGCGCCAGACAGTAAATTCTCCACCCAAATTCAGTCTTATTAAGTTGCAGCTAAACAAAAAAAATGAATTTGTCTTATTAAGTTGCAGCTAAACAAAAAAAAGAATTTATCTTATTAAGTTGCAGCTAAACAAAAATGAAATTTCAATACACTTGAGGATTTGCCCCTGTTATGGGCATTTATAACTTAAACGGTTGGGAGTTTTGTGATTAATAATGTAAGACTGTTTTAACGCTGTCATAATCGTTTCACCAATTGAGATTATGTGTTCATATATATAAAATGAAACTTCTATTTTAATGTTTAAACTATACTTAAGAATAGTTGTGGTTCTACGTTTACTTTATGGTGAAGTTTAATGCTATGAGGATCATCGTTTAGTACATTTTTTTGCGATGTCCGAGATAATTGAGGGAGATCATGAAATCTGTACAATACATTCAACTGTATATTGTTAAGTCGAGTTTAAATTGTATTCTTAAGATGCATTTTACAGTATCACTGTCTATTGTTATATGCTGTCCATTAAGAGTAGATTTCTTAATCTGGTCTGAAATGCGATATTTATGACTATATACTGTCTGGTTATTTTTTTTTATGTATTGTTAAATCGGGAAACCATACAATAAAACAGAGCCCAATGTGTGAATCTTTCTGCAGTAATATAGTTTATAGAATTAAATGATATCTTGCTCGGATTAATGTATTTATTGAATTAGATGCTGTGGTGCTGTTATTTTTTTTTTGATTTATGTGAAATCGGGAATGTATCAACTAGGATGGAAGTTGTGCCAAATGTAGAGATCAAGGGAGGGTAAAAGTTGTTTTGCCTGCCAGTTCAAATCTGGAATAAAATACTTTGGCCAAAGTAGAAAATTGCATAAGTCCTTATTGTTTATGCTTGGTTAACTTCACCCCTTGCTACATCCGATGTATAGAACCTACTGTAGGCATATGTGCTTGTAGGTTAAGTTACACGGCTGCACTAAGACCATCCGAATCTTCCAGTAGCGAGAAGCTAGGCTTTCGTTGCAGGGACAGGGCGTTCTTCGTGTCAGGAAGAACCCCGGGGAAGCTCATCACTTTCGGAGCTGACCACTCCACGGTTGGGCGGTAAAAGCGCCTGGACCCCACCTCTGTTCTCAAGGAAGCGTAAGGGACTCAGTCCGAGGCTCAGGAGACAGAACCTGATGAGTTGATACTTCCAGTGTTAATTTCTTCTCTTCTTTCTCTACTTCCATGTTGTACTGTATCTAGTGATCAACAAGCTGGTCGACACTTCTGGATGAAATAATTTTATTGTATCAATGTAAATTGTATATTTGATTCCTATATCCGGCAAGTTGGTCGGCATGTAATTGTATGAATTTGGTTTAAAAGACTTATTGTATACTCGACAAGTTGGTCATTGTATGATCTTCTTTTGATGTAACATGTGATAAATGTATTCAATTGTCGACCTTGTCTTTCGACATTTTGAATTTTTGACTGGTTATGCTTAAAATTTTATGTGGCATTCTTGTGTATAAATTCAGTCTTTACAAAGTTCAAGTTGTTCTCTAAGTTTCCTTATAAATTTCTCAGCTCTTCGCATGTTGAATCTCAATTCTCCATTCTCTGTTGTTTCTTTATCAAGATCTTCAAGTGCAGCATCAAATTTTTCTTGCAAATTGTCCAAACCCATTATGATCTCCCTTAAGTTGTTAGACTTTCTCTCCAAGGGCCAAAAGCTCTGATACCAATTGTTAGTATTAGGTAGTACTGAGAGGGGGGTGAATCAGTATTATAGCACTTATTAAAACTTTTCAACCAATTATACATTAACCATGTACTTGTAGAAATGAAAAGAACATAAGAAAATAACACAGTACTCATAACACCATAATTTGTTGTCGAGGAAACCCTGGCCAAGAGAAAACCCCAGTGGGGATGGTACCCACAAGCATGCACTAAAGTATAGTGTCCTAGTTAGGAGACCTAGCCCTGTTAAGAGCTGAATATTACATAGTACATTTCCTTGTTAAAGGAATTACAACCATGTTAAAGGTATAAAACACCCTGTTAGGGGCCAACTGAGCTTACAACTCTTACAAAGTAATTTTGTTTACAAAATGTTCTCAGTAATGAACAAAACAAGCATCTCTAATGCTTAGATAGTTCCTGTCATAGCTCATCAATGATCTCTGTCATCCTCTAGTCTATAATTCGCATATCATATCATCTATCCAATCATCTCTCTTCCACTCTCTCTTTGCTCAAAAAAAAGTTCTCCATATATATATATATATATATATATATATATATATATATATATCTTATCTTTAACCAAGTCGGCTCTCTTAACCAAATATTACTTAGTCGGCTCTCAATACAAAATACATTTAATAAAACAAATATCAAATGCAAAGTCGGCGCTCTTACATAATCAAAGTGTAGGTTATCAAAAACCATAATCCAACTCCGATTGTCAGGAGTCCATGTCATACTCTCTGAATCATCGCTTCTGTCCAACTGCTTTGTATCATTGTTCTACTGTTGTCTGTCTTCAAATCTCTCTAACTTTCCGTCAAAATTACAAAAAAAAAATTAACCTTAGGTGGAGGTCACATATACCTCATATTATCTTCCTCTAAGCTCTCTTTCCATAATTCATTGATCTCGATCTTCGATACCCAAAATACCTATGTAACTCTACTTATGTACTTAGTCGATTTTAGAGTCATCAAAACTCAACTTCATAGGAATCGATCTGTAACCCAGATGTGTTTCCATAAATGACAACCAAAAGTGAATCTCACCATGCAAAATAGATCACTTGCCAACAATCTCTCCCTTTGGCATTAATGGCAACACTTAACAAAAAAATGACTAAGTGTTCCAATAAACTGTCTCTCTTTCACTATTTTGTTTTTCTCTTTTCTCCTCTTATATATTTTCTCCTTCTCCTTATTCATTTTACTATTCTCTCTTCTCCTATTCATTTTTCTTCTCTTCTCCCCCTTTGACAACAATGACAAAGGTACATACAACGTAATGAAATTTAGTGCTTTCTCACCAGTTTCAGAACATCTTAAAAGGAATCTTCCAATATCTTCACTTTTGTACCCCATGACTTTAGCAATAGTTGACTAACATGAATTAGTCCATTCAATGCAAATGATGCAGTCTCTGCTTCTTTCAACTCTATAGGCATAGAGTTAGCCAATGAATCTATAGTCTTCTCCATGTCTGATAAGTTTGATTCAATTAAGGATAGCCTAGGAGTCATTAAACTCTTCAGCAAATTGAATCTAGTCAGTACTCTCCCTTTCTCATTATCCAATACACCTAATTTTTCCAAAATTCTTATTACTTCCTTATCTAATTCTATTACAGATTGTGAAGAGGTCTCACAATTGTCCATCATACTGTTCAAAGTTGCCCTTTCCTTGGAAATGATGTCTTCAATGTTTTGAACATTCCTGATAGGATTCATGCAGTAACTGAATAGCTTTTTTCCATGTCTAATGCAACTCTTAGCATTTGCAGTAGTGGTTTTCAAAATGCTCAAGTCCCATGAGATGGACTTGCAAACTTTGGATAGCTTCTTCTCCGGGTAGTTCTCCTCTGCCTTCTCCTCTGCAATCTTTATCAAACTCTCATAATAGCCATCAAATTCATCAAGTGTTATCTTTAGGTTTTCAATATCATCTTTGTGATGGAAAACAATAGGTACTGGAAGAAATTTGTTCACAGTATCAATTTCTCTGGTTATTACCTTAGCCTTTTTGTCACCTTTTTGTTCTGATCTCTCCTTGGCTTTAGTAAGTGTAGTAAAAGCCAATTTCACTAGCTCATCATCATCCATGCAATCAACATCAATATCTATTGTATTGCCTTTTCTTTCCAACAATGAAATAGAAGATGTGATTACCTCAGTTTTAATCTTAACTTTTCTTCCTGTTCTTTTTGTCCTTCATGTTGTTCTGCTTCACTCTGTTCTTTCTTCTGCTCTTCTTCCTCTTTCTGTTCTTTTTCTTCAGCAATTGTGTTGTCCATACTTTCTGCAAATGGGTCCTTCTCATCTTTAGAGGTGTCAAGTGTTATAGGTATAGCAGAAACAAAGAAATCTGGATGAGTATTAACTTTTCTCTTCTCATCACTTGCCTCAATTGTCTTCGAACTCTCTCCCATTCCTAAGTTTGTAGGCAAAGTGATTTTAGGAAGTGGAGTCTCCTCAGGAGTAGGATTCATCAATATTTTCTCCAATGCTTTATGAGTCTCCTTAGTGATTTCATCATATCTTCTTGCCATGATTTTCATTAGTCTAATCTTAGTTCTCAGTAAAGGTTTCAATTCTTTGAGTATTCTGTCCCTTTCTCGTAAAGATATCACAGGTAGCATGTTGTCAATTTCCTGATTTCTTATTGTTTCATCTTCGATTTGTGCTACCTATTTCCTTGTCTCTAATCTCCCATATAAATCTTTAGGTATACTTCCCTCAATTTTCAATAGAGTCTTCTTGAAACAAGTAAGTGATTAACTGCAATATCTTCAATCTTAAGTTTGTCTGTTTCCCCATACCTTTCACAGTATCTATTTACTGTAACTAGCTTTCCTTGCCCTATAGCTCTCTTCTCTATCATACTCATGTCTGGCTTCCATATATGTTTCTCAGTTTCATTTTTCTTCTCTTCTCTTACAATGCTTGGTTTCATAGCTAATGTCTTCCTGCTAGATCTGGTGTTTACTCTAGGATTAATCTTCTCAGCTTGCGATGTCTGTTGTGATGGAGGAGGTGGATTGTCTACCATTACTACTTTAGGATTGGGAAGGGTTGTAGTACTAGAACTTGCCAATCCAGAAGATCACTCATCCATTTTCCTTTTCACTTCTTTCAATTCTTCCTCTGTTAATCCTTCCTTTACACCACATCCATTCACAAGGTTATCAATTTTCCTTTTCCTCAGACCTCTAGTCTGTTCATCTCTTACCTTAGCTTATTTCTCCTCATAGGTTCCCCATCTCTCTTCTGATGTGTCAATCTCAGATGCAAGAACATGTTCAACTTGCATAGTAATTACCTCTGAACTTACCTCATATCCAATAGGATAACACCATTTCTTCCTTGGTGTGACTACCTCAAAGCATACACAATCAATTTCAACCATGAAACAGATTGTATCCTTGTACTTCTCAACCATGTCATCAGGTATCCTATATCTATTTTTCATCTGCCTCTGAAGGATTTTGATCATTCCAAATAATTCACCATCAACCCATGTTTTGTTATGTCTTCTGTAACTCTATTTGATTTGAATACCAGTAGGTATCCCTACCTTCCAACCACTAGGGTGCATACCTAGGAATTTGTGTTCAATGTGAATAAAAATATGTACCAATAGTGAGCCAAATCTGAGGGTCTTCGTTTTGTCTTTCTTTACCAGTTTTACATTCTCAAGAAATTATTGTGCTAACACTTCGCATAGGTTATATTTTATATTTTATTTTACCATTATCCATGCCATCATGATAACTCCTGCAGATACTGAATTAGGTCTATTGTTGTAGTAGAATTTATAGCCAAGTATCATAGCAATTAGTCGCACATCTTGCTTAAAGATGTCATTCACATTTATTTCTTGCATGTCCCATTTAGAGTGAGTTAGGGTTTTGACTTGCTTCTTCACATGTTTTTCTGCAACGGGAACAATTCCAGTATTGTCCAATCCAGTAATCTCATGAATCAAATCACTGAAAATCTTCACAGGCTGCTCACCTGTCCAAATGAACTGATCATGCACTCTGCTCAATAATATCTTGAACCATTCTTCTTCGTCGAATTCATACAAATCCAAAATTTTCATAGTACTCAACTGATCAATGTGTTTGTACTCATCTCTCATAATTCCTTTATCAGTCATATGCTCCATCTCAGTACAAATATCATTAGTCCCTAGTATATCATACTTACAATGAATGTAAGCCCTAATATCTTCTACGTGTAAAACTTCATAGGGTGTTCGATAAAATTCTCCTTCAGGATCTTCTTCACAAGATTTGAACAGACGTTTCTTGAACTTATACCTAGGTTGATCTACAACATCATAAATAACATGTGCATTCATAGCTAGATGATGTAAATACCTCTTTCACGTTGACTTCTGAATTTTCCCCTTCAATTGATCACGCAAGGAAAATGTAGGATAGACTAAATCTCTTTTCTCTCTGATCTCCTTAGGTCGCTCTTCATTAAATGGTGAAGAAATAGATCTTCATATGGTGATTTATACAATGTTTAAGTTATAAAATTTCACTTTACCCAATACTATCCAGTCGGTTGTACATCTCGCGATCAAAATATATGCATCAGCTGATGTTGCGCTCTTAACTGTATACTCCAAGATGTCGGCCATGTTTACACCTAAGCTCGCATGAGCTCAATCCACAAGTTACAGGGTGAGATATATTCTGATTTATTTATCCAATGCTCCCCCTAAGGCCATGATCAGCCAATTAGGTCAATTCTTCTTTACTACCATCAGTCGAAGATCCAGTAGCATCTACTATCTCTCCCTAAACCAATGTCTCACTTGTTTCTTTTATCTTCCATATCTTGCCACTGATGTTATCTTCTGCTTTCTTAAAACAATTGTCAAAATCATTCTTCAAATCTGCAACACTCTTACCAATATCATTTCCTTTCTTCTGAGTATTCATAGGAGGTGGTATTCTTCTATTGTTCACTCCATGATACCTGTAAAACTTCGCTATATGACCTAGATTATTGTATTTGTAACATACAGGAGGTCTTCTTTCCTGATTTACTTGTAGCTTATAGTACTTTGCAATGTGTCCAATGTTACTACATTTGTAGCATGTAGGTTTCACTGTAGGTTCTCTTCCATTGTTTTGTCTATATCCAGATTGATTAAGTTTCCTGCATTCTTCTTTCTTGTGCCCTTATCCATTACAATTAAAACAATAGCTAGAAAAGGTCTTAAAAGGGGAATTACCTCTGTAATCTCTTTTCATGTGTCCAAACTTGTTACATCCAAAGCATCTACCTCTGAAAGGTCTGATCTGCTCTCTACGTTCTTCAATAGTAGGATTTTCAACATCAATCTTTGCATCAGATTTCTCTTCCTGATTCTTTGAGCATTCAGCTTCATTGAAGCCAATACCAGTCATATCACCTTTAGGTTTCTATCTATCTCTTTGTTCATCGATCAAGTCACTGTTGGTGTGAAGTTTCTCAATGTGTTTCTTTGCCTCAATAAGTTCACCTTTTATAATCTGATTGTATTTCTCCAGTTCTAGATACTTGATTGTGTAGTTGTCAGCCTCATTCTTCATTTTTTCTAAAGCACTATTCAATGTTTTTTCAATCTTGTTCTTAGCATCCTTTTGTAACTATATCTCTAAATAGTCATAGCTTCATTCTCAAGTTTCAGAGTTTTGTGGATCAAGTAAAGCGTTAATTATGTATGTAATAAGTTAACTGATTGTATTTCATGCAAACTAGGAGATCAAGGTCAAGTTGTAAACCTTTGATTTTAGAGTTTTTCAAGAAAAGAGTAAAACCTAGTTAGGTCAAATCTTTAGTATATAGATGTAATAATCAATCAAGAACAAGATGATTGTAGCCGCCAAGGACATCTATGGATTAGATAGAGATTTTCAAGCACAAGGACAGATAAATGAGAATTCAGTTTATCAATAATTACATACAAGGCTACCGAGAAGAACATAGGTATTATTCATCACAATAAGGTGATATAATTTTGTGTACTTAATGGATCTGTAATCAACAATTTGACATTGCAGCAATCAAGTCATATATTTTGTTACTCTCTAACAATTATAGGAAAAAGTAAAATCCTTTCACAAGGTGGACTTAACAGTATTTTTCTAAATCTCTTAACTGAGTGCACACATACATTGTGTTGCTTAAATATCTTAACTGAGTAGACTTAACAAGTCTGACATGTTACTCCTACCAGGGTAAGATCATCAGAAGTGGTCACAACTTGTATCCCTAACAGGCACCTTCCATTCTGCTGATAGTGAATCTTTGTTGGTTTCATCCCCACTATAGTTTTTACCTTCTAACAAGGGTTTCTGCGTTATCAAATACTTTTTTCATGTGTAAATGAGTTTCATGAATGTTTCAATGTTTGTTTACATGCATTTACATTTATGCTATAATATTGCATGCATGAAGTAGAAAAGCTACAATGGTCGGTTATGCAAGTAATGAGTACTGAGGTTAATTGGTGTATAGTCAGAAAATGGAAGCACTTCCATGATGGACTGGTTTAGCCTTCTGAGTAAGTGTTTTAGGGTCATGTCAAGCACCTTGAATGGGTCTCTGACTTAGATCTGGCTTTTCCCCCTATTCTAGCCCTTTTTCACTTCTCTCAGGCCTATTTCTGGCACCTTGATCTGCAGATTTGAAGTTCTTGACTTCAAGGTCAAGGTCAACCTTCTAGGTCAAGGTCGACCTTGACCCTGACCTAGTTCAAGGTCGACCTTGACCTTGACCTAGGTCAGAATCAACCTTTTTCTGGCCCAAGGTCCAGATTTTAAGTTTTTGGGGTTGTCGGAAATCGAGCTTCGAAAAAGTTTAATTCTCGCTTCCGGTTCGGCTATTTTGGGTTCCGAAACGATGACTCTTAAATTATATTTAATATAGGTCCACTTCTAGAGGTATGGGTCTAATGGGAATTTAGTTCTCCTATGTAGGCCTCTCTAGAAGATTGTGCCCTAGATTTGTATATAAGGAAGCTTTCTCCTCTCATTTTCTCTAGCTATCCAAGAAGCAAGATGACCTAGACCACCTATGCATATGAAGGATAATCTATTGAAGCATTCATCTAATCTCAAGAATTCAATCATTCAAAAATATTCAAGCATTAATTTCATCAAGGAGATCCATTGGTAGCCATTAAAGGATTCAAGCTCTATGGAGCCCTCTTGTTGAAGATTTCTCCATCCACATCCATGAAAGTTTCTTCCTATTCCAAGATCCATTCAAGATTGGTGTTGAAGATCTACAAGAAATTGATTTCAGACATCCTACATTTGACATTCTACATCCATTTGATGCATACATATTTGTGGATCCACATATTCGAATCTGCCACAAGGGTTTCTATACAAGCAAGGTGAATTTGTTTATTTATTTTGTTTTACTTATGAAATTTCAATTATACTTTGAGATTAATTCCAAAACTAGGGTTTGACCAAGGAAAACCCCTCCCCCCAAAAAACAAACCATTTTTCTTGCAGGGGCATGTTTGGGACAGTGAATTGGAGTACAGATCCGGATACCCTTTTCGACAAACTTCCAAGATCCGGAAACAGATTTTCCATCAGACCTGTGCAGGTCAAGGTTGACATTTTGGGTCAAGGGTGACATTGAATTGAGGGTCAAAATCAGAACTATGTCAGATCGGAAAAATATTTCTAGGTTTTTTAGATCTCGCAATTTCGGTTCAAGATCGCGAAAATCAACAGTTTCTGAGACCATATGACAGGGTTTTCAGCAGGTTCTTTTTCAGAGGTATGTATTTTATTCCATTTCCTTTACAAACATTTCCAGATTTACACCCCTTATCAATTAAAATTAAATGTAAGATGATTAATGGAGGCATAGGGTCTCTTTTACATGCAAATCTCCATTGTTTACAACCCTATCTAAAGATCTCCATTTTATTCTTTACATTTTGGTGAACCCGTGATAGACGACTCTTTCTTTTTTGTGTTAGATTTGCATTTTATGTTAGATCTTACATGCATATAAAAGTAGATTTATTTTTATGCTCTTGCATTCATATTTCAAAAATAAATAAAAATCACAAAATTTCTTTAAAAATACAAAAATATTTACATTTTTCATGCTTGTAATGTTATTTTGCGTTCAACATGTATATTTTTGTTTTGAATACTTTGATGAGGCTTTTGTGGCGAAAGAGGATAGATCCCCTAATGAGTTACATAGAAGTGAGGATGAAAATTGTTCAAATAAGATCACCTTGGATCCTATTCCTATTTCATCCTCCTCTACAACCTCTTTAATTGAGCTTTACCATAGAGATGAGTTAAGGATTGATGTTAATTATTCTCCTAATATATGTCCTTTCTATGATCCTACTTTAGAATATAATTTACCTTCTTTCCCCTTTAGGGATCAAGCTTTAGTGATTTATGGCGCTCCTACAAGGTGCTTTATTGGTAGGGATGATAATCCTCCTATTTGGGATGAACCTTTGGATTTGGATGTTGATTAGTCTCTTCCTCATGAAGCCATTGTGGATGATCCTTCTATTTGGGATGAACCCTTGGATAAAGACATTGATTTATCCCCTCCTCGTGAATATGCTTTGATACAAGAGGGTGATTTATTAATGGATGACATATTAATACATGATGGTGACTCTTTTTATAAAGCACACTCCCCTTATACAAACATTTTAGAGAAAGAAGAAGACATCATAGAATATGTTTAACCTCCAATTGGGATTCCTTCTAGTGATGAGGCATTAGCGGAGAATGATATGAATTCCCTTAATGTTCTCCCTCTTAGTGATGATCTTATGGAGAATCAATATCCTACCTCATTTCCTCCTAGGATGTATTCTTTGCTTCCTTCTTGTGAACTTGTTTGTAGTGTTGTGACAACTAACATGGTTTATCCAAAACCCTTGTTGACTATCAAAGGTTGTCCTTGCATTACTATCAAAGGTAAACCTATGGAGTCTTTAGAGTCTTTCAATGATCAAGATTCGATATCTCACACCTATTGTACAAGGAATAACCCTCAACCTAATCTGATGGTTCCTACTTCTTTACCACCTTCTCAACCCATTCTTCCTCCTCCACCTTGTCTTCCTAGCAAGGAGTATGATTTGATAAACCAATTGCGCAATACCCCTCCCAAGATTTCTTTATGGGAGCTTCTTCAAACTTCACCTACCTAGCATGAAGCCTTGCAAAAAGCTCTAGCAATTCTTCTTCCTCCACCTCCTAATCAAGAGAACATCAATGCCTTCTTACAATGCATGCATGCTACCCCGGGTCCTCTTGACATTGTATTCACTCAAAAGTATTTACCTTCTAAAGAAGTTCAAAATCAATATGATGCTCTTATGGTTGTTGTTACCATCAATAAGAGTATCATTCATAGGACCTTGATTGATAATGGATCTGGGCTTAATATTTGTAGCATGGACATGCTCAAAGCAATTAAAGTCGATCTTTCAACTAATCAACTTGATAATGCTCCTATATGTGGCTTTGCTAATATTGATAAGAACACTTTGGGCATCATTACCTTACCTATCAAAGTAGGCCCGGTCATCCTAAATACTCCTCTTCATGTTATGCCTAGACCTCTTAATTATAACCTCCTTTTGGGTAGACCTTGGTTGCATGAGATGCATGTTGTTCCTTCCACCCTTCACTGTAAAGTCAAGTTTATTCACAACAACATGGTGTATACACTTCATGCGGATGATGCGCCAAATCCTTGTTTGAATACTCAAGCCCACAATACTCTTATTTCTAATAGTAATCCTTCTTCTTCTAATTCTCTTCCTAGAGAGGACTAGGGAATCTTTGATTTTAATCCTACCTTTATTGGAGAGTATATGGTTTCTAATCTTGATTTTATGAAGCAACAAAGAGAGTTTGAACAACGAGCTTTGGCTTCTACTTCTAATACCCTTTGTAATAAATTTATCACTGCTTCTACCCACCATGAATCTATCAAACCTACTAGTGATGACATAGTGACTACTAAAGTTCCATTGATTCCTTCTTATATGGCTTCTCATTATGGTCCTGGCTATCATTTACTAGTTAAACAAGGATTCCATGGTCAAGGATGTGGTAAGCATAAACAGGGAAATCGAATACCCTTACATAATGGGGGGCATGGGCATCCTTATGGATTGGGATTTAATCCTTAACAATACAAAAATGTTAACAAAATCTCAGATAACACTTCAAAACATGATGAACCTATGAAGGAATTTGACCAAGAAGTTCTTTTGCCTAAACTCCTTCGTGCTAAGATGATTACTATACCAAAACACAAAAAGAAACATAGTCCACACTTGAAGACTCTTCATTTTTGTTTGTATCATAGATTTCATGATCATGCTACTAATCAATGTCAAACTTTACATTATAAGATTAGGCATCTCATTGATAGTAAAGTTATTTATTTAACATGTGGCAATGAGTTATATTTCAATCCTATTTTCTCTAAATAAAATTTATGTTCCTATTATGGAACTCTACATTATGTAAACAATGTTAACCTAATCCTTGGGGGATTTTGTCTTGCATAGTGTTGCGAGCGATATAATAGATCCCTTTTCATCCTTGTTCCTACATTTGGGGGGCAAGGATGCCATCTCCTTCTTTTCTGTCTTTTCGGGATTCACTTTTCCCTTGGTTAAGCAGTATTTATCTAGTATGTGATATCCAATAATACATGAAAAATTTGGTTTGCATTGAGGATCTATGTCCTTGATCACAGCCTATTTCATTGTTTGACATTGGGTTTCCATGGTTGATAAATCTCTCACCTTGGAAACTGAATAGTGTGCTATCCCTCAAAAGGGTTACTTTTTCACTTCTTGCATGATATCTCTTTGCATTCGTCCCTTCCATGGCCTCATAGGAGTTGTGACCTCCTTGGCTTGGACTGGGTGTTGTCTATGGATATTGTCTTGATGTTGAAGAAGGATTTCCTTGTTCTTTTCTTTCCTTATAATGTCAAAAATAGTATGTATTTTTCCATCTTAAGGAGGGGGGCATATATGCGGCCTCCCTCATTCTATATTATGCATTTTTGTTCTAACCTTTTGTTTTGCAGCATACTAAATCCTCTGAAGGTAACGCACATAAGTTGCTAAAACCTGAAGAGATACTCATTCAATTACAATTCAATATGCTAAATCCTCTAAAGGTAATGCACATAAGTTGCTAAATCTTGAAGAGATGCGCATTTTACAAATTTATTCCATGGTGATATAAGGATATGGATCCATGGTTACTCCATAAAAGTCATTAGAAGACGCACTACATACATGCACAAAGCCGCCATAAGGTGCACAACTTTATGGGGTGACTATCAAGTGCTTTCTTGATGGGCTATCCTATCATTTTTGTAGTTTACAGTGAGATACACACATCTTACTGGGTGAGCTAAACACTCCTCTCTCTCTCTCTCTAACTAGTGGTGTCTCTCTTATCGTGATCTTAGGGTTGATAAAGACTTAAGTCCCTGGGGGCTTGAGGATGTCTTTGTCCCTTTTGATTTTAATAAAATTATCTTTTCTTTATGATCTCCTTTACCAAGAGTTTGCATTGAGGCCATACTCTTGCTAATGTGGGGGCTAAATGTATAGTCAGAAAATGGAAGAACTTCCATTATGGACTGGTTTAGCCTTCTGAGTAAGTGGTTTGGGGTCATGTCAAGCACCTTGAATGGGTCTCTGACTTGGATCTGGCTTTCCCCCCTATTCTGCCCCTTTTTCACTTCTCTCAGCCCTATTTCTGGCACCTTGATCTGTAGATTTGAAGTTCTTGACTTCAGGTTCAAGGTCAACCTTCTGGGTCAAGGTTGACCTCGACCCTGACCTAGGTCAGAATCAACCTTTTTATGGCCCAGGGTCCATATTTCAATTTTTTAGGGTTTCCAGATATCGGGCTTCAAAAAAGTTTAATTCCCGCTTCTGGGTCAGATTTTTTGGGTTCCGAAATGATGACTCTTAAATTATATTTAATATAGGTCCACTTCTAGAGGTATGGGTCTAATGGGAATTTAATTCTCCTATGTAGGCCTCTTTAGAAGATTGTGCCCTAGATGTGTATATAAGGAAGCTTTCTCCTCTCATTTCCTCTAACTATCCAAGAATCAAGATGATCTAGACCACCTATGCATATGAAGGATAATCTATTGAAGCATTCATCTACTCTCAAGCATTCAAGCATTCAAAAATATTCAACCATTCATTTCATTAAGGAGATCCATTGGTAGCCATTGAAGGATTCAAGCTTTATGGAGCCCTCTTGTTGAAGACTTCTCCATCCACATCCATGCAAGATTCTTCCTATTCCAAGATCCATTCAAGATTGGTGTTGAAGATATACAAGAAATTGATTTGAGATATCCGACATCCGACATTCTACATCCATTTGGTGCATACATATTTGTGGATCCATGGATTCAAATCCGCCACAAGGGTTTCTATACAAGAAAGGTGAATTCGTTTATTTACTTTGTTTTACTTATGAAAATTCAGTTATACTTTGAGGTTAATTCCAAAACTGGGGTTTGACCAAGGCAAACCCCTCCCCCTAACAAACAAACCATTTTTCTTGCAGGGACAGGTTCGGGACAGCGAATTGGAGTACAAATCTGGATACCCTTTTCGACAAACTTCTGGGATCTGAAAACATATTTTCCATCAGAGCTGTGCAAGTCAAGGTTGACATTTTGGGTCAAGGGTAACATTTTGGATTCAAGGTCATCCCTGACCTAGGTCAAGGTCGACCTCAACCCTGACCTAGGTCAGAATTGGAAATTCTGGGTCAATGGTGACATTGACTTGAGGGTCAAAATCAGAACTGTGACAGATCAGAAAAAGATTTCTGGGTTTTGTAGATCTCGTAGTTTCGGTTCAAAAATGTGAAAATCAACAGTTTTTGAGACCGTCTGATAGGGTTTTCAGTAGGTTCTTTTTCAGAGGTATGTATTTTATTCCATTTTCCTTTACAAATATTTCCAGATTTACACCCCTTATTAATTACAATTACATGTAAGAGTATTAATGGAGGTATAGGATTTCATTTATGTGCAAATATTCATTGTTCAAAACCCTATTTAGAGACCTCCATCTTCTTCTTTACAATTGGTAAAAGTTTTTAAGGGTACTGATTCACCCCTCCCCCCCCAGTACACACCCTTCCATTATTCCAACAATTGGTATCAAAGCTAGATCTCTTATTTGAAAATTTTAATCACTTGAGAGAAAAGATCTTACAATGGAAAGGTATAAGCTTGATAAAAATATTGAGAATCAGAAGTTGCAAATACATATTTTCTTTGAGCAATACAAAGAGACAAGGAACAAAATGAAAGAGTTATTGGCTGAAAGAAAAGTCATGGCATCTCGCTACAATGAAACTAACTATCACGAAGAAGAGATACCTGACCTATTTGATTCATCTGGATCTAGATCTGGTAATATATCTAACACATCCGAAGGAACCATTGCAGATCTAAATGAAATCAATCAACATTTGACTAAACAAGTGAAAGTACTGTGGATCGGTCAAGAGACACAAATGGTAAGAATGATTGATTTTATGAATAATGCAAGACAAGCTAAACAAGAAAGAACTTTGGCTATTGATGACAGGAGAAAGGTTATTGATAAGTTACAAGAGAAAGAATCTGAGATACAAAGACTTAATGAACATCACCTTGAGATCACCAATCAAATAGTTCTTATGAGTCATGAGGCCAACCAAGTGAACATGGAACTTACTGGAAAATTGGAAGTTATTGGTGAACTAAAAGAAGAAAATGAGAAACTGAAGCATGAAGCAAAGATTCAACAACAACATAATGATATGATCAAGAAAGATGAAGACAGTACAAAAAGAATGAATGAATTTCTGAATGGACAAAGAAGACTCAACAACGATACCGGTTTAAGGTATACCGAACATGAAGAATCATCAAACCAAGCTGATCAAAGGAATGTCTACACAAATCCAAGACCAAAGAAGCTTTCATGTAATCACTGTGGAAAACCAGGCCACACTTCAAATGTTTGCAAGAGCAAAGCAAAAGGTATTCCTATAAGTACTTCTACATTCATAGGTAATTGTTATAACTATAACAAGCATGGACACAAATCACATTAATGCACTTCTAAGCTGAACAAACCAAAGAAGAAATCTTACATGAAAAAAAATTGTCCTACTTGTGACATGCATGGCCACACATTTCATGAATGCAGGAAAAGGATAAGGCAAGTCTGGAAACCTAAAGAACAAGAAAATGCATATCAACTGAGAAGAGTCGGTAATACATATGTTTTGGATTACAATACTTGGGTAAATTGCACAACATGTGGTAGATATGGACATATAGCTGCTAACTATATGAGGAAATGGATAAGAAGATCTAGAAACTGGACTAACCTTGGTATGGCATGCTTACAATGTCATAAGGTCGGTCACTTAAGTAAGGATTGCAGAGACCGAGTGACAGAGTCAAGCACTTTTGCAAATGGAAATACTATTGAAGACATCATGAGAATGAGAAATCAAATGTGGAGGAGAGCTTCAAGCAATGATAATGCTGGAACAAGCACTACAGTCGGTGACACCTCATCCAATGGATCAGGTGATACCACCACCCCTACCTAAGTAATACAAGTAAGTATGGAACTATACTCTACAAAGCTGTATTTTACATCAGTTCCTATATTCATTGAGAATATGCCAAATTAGCATGAATGAAGATGCACTATGGTATTGCATGTTATGTTTTGTGAATCTAGTTTGGTCAGTCAATATGAACGAGCATAAACTGCACATTGGTGTACATGTGAAAAAAAACTGAGTTGACACTATATACCGAGCATCATCGGTGAACATATGGAAGAAAACCGAGTTGACACTATGTACCGAGCATTGTATACTCACCAAGCTGAAGACTTTGGTGTGTTAACCGAGCATATTCGGTTTGCCGACTAAGTGGTAGGTGAAGCGTTTAATGCATCACTTAGGGTATAATTTTCTATAAAAAGGGCAACGTGAACTCATTCGTTCACCCAACGTTAAAGAGAAAATTGTAGAGCGAAGAAGAGTGATTCAGAGAGACCACATTACAGAGCGATTCACAACACTTCCAAAGCTACTCCAACAAATTCCAAGCATTTACAACAAGCATCTAGTGAGTATCTAGACTTACCGAGCTAACAAATTATTTGCGAAGAAGCCCTAAATTTAACAAACAATGGAAACCACTTCACGAACCTTGAAGACCAAGATAGAAAAGGACAAGGAGGTCATTTTAATCAAGAACTTGACCTATGAAGAACCTAATTACAAGTTTTTCCCTGAGATTGCTGCTCAACTTGACGACAAAGGAGCATTCTCGAGTATCCCACCTAGGGTTTTACTGGTTAAAGACATCTGTGAATAAATTCACTGCAAAGTTGCAGAGATTGGAGACATTGAACTTGAGGAAGCTTATCAGAAGATATACAAGGACGGTCGCCTAAAGGATGAGTACAAACACATTAAAGTGAAAGGGTTAACCAATGCCCTACTGTTCCTGAAGGATTTCAAAATAGAATGGATTCGTATTGTGCTCAGCCGAGTGCATAATGAAAATATGTGGTTAGATGAACCCAAGCCAATCACAAAGGATGTGATTCACGCAGTAATTGGATACCCCATCACCAAGAAGGCAAAATCCCTAAGACACCTTGGACGCCCTGAGATTGAAGAGCTAACTAAAGCTGAGTGGGATGACAGAGGTCTGAAAGTCAATTCAATCACCGACCCTAAAATGAAATTCAGTGTGTATATAATTGGAGACAATTTATTTCAAGCAATTAGATTGAAGAACGTTGCTTGTGGACCAGTCGACACTACATACAAGATAGTGAAGAAAGGTGTGCAACTTGACCTAGCCGAGCTGCTACCGAAACAACTTGAAGAAAACAATTAGATCAGCCCAATCTAATACATGTAAGTTCGGTTCCCTACTAATGTACACATTCTTTTACTTTCAAAATTTCTTTCCTTCCATCGGTAATGTCATTTGGGATGCCAACCGACCTATAACAGTACATATTAGTGATTACATTAAACCACTGGGAGATAATTTTGAACCCCTATTGGATGCTTAATTTACAACATTCAAGAATAGGATGCAGCAGAGGATGAGAATCCCTACACAACTAGCTGAACAATACAAGGATGAGATATGCTTTGTAGTTGACACCGACACAACACTCATCAAAGCTGCCAACCCAAGAACAGGATGGTTACCACCATTAGACTATGAAATTGACATAGACATGGCTACAAAAGATATTGAAGCCCTGTTGAACAAACCAGTAGACATATATTTAAGCATATTTGGCACATATGAGGAAGCCAAGTCAAGAATTAAGACTGGTTTAGAAGTCAAGAAAATAGGAAGGAAGAAAACAAAAATGGTGAATACACTTCAGAAGAAATTATCGGTAACTGATGAAGAATTGGAACAATCAGTAGACATCATCAAGGAACTGACACCCCTCAGTGAAGGTAAAGAGTTAAGTTATTCAGAGTCTACAAAATCAGATGCAGAGCCACCAAAGGCCAAGAAAACAAAAGTTACTGAAGTAACGGCTACATCTAGAACAAGGAGAAAAACAAAAAAGGTAGACTCACCACCATTAAAGAAAGGCACTATAAGAACATACATGAAAAGAAAGACTAAAGCCTCAACTGAGAAATCAACACCAAGACAACGAAAGAGATATGTAAGAGGAAAAGAAGACAAGGGTGATACTGAAAAATATGAAAGAGAACAAAGAATCCAAGTAGAAAAGGAAAAAATACCAAAGACAATTGATGAAATTGCAGAGTCAATCATCAACACAGGTAGTATACAACATCATAAAATTAGACAATGGGGAACTCTATCTACCGAGGATCATAACAAAATAGAAGAAACAATCATTAAGATGATGGTAGCTTACAAATATGTACCTCTACAATTTGGCAATCATATTCTACAGGAGCTACAAGACAAGATATTAGCTAGGTGGACATATGGATTGCACATGGAGAAATAGATGAGAGGGAGATCTCTAGTTGCATTCATGCCCAATTCAACAGTTGATGAAATTGACTCAACAATTAAGGAGTACACAAAGAAATTTTCTACAAAAACCAGAGCATACAAAGTATTGCAAAGTAAGTTAGAAGATATTGACATAGAGAGAAATAAGATTTGGACTCAAATCTTTAATCCACCCGAGAAGATACTAGCTCTAACCGAGACTGCTCACACCGAGGAGAAGGAGGCCACACCGAGATCTAAGCACATATTCATCAACGACACCGAGGATGCCAAACCTATTGACTTAACCATAGAAGAAAGTAAGGACATGGATGATATTCCCGAGATATTAAAATCATTAGGGGAAACACCATACATCAATATACAAGATATAACTCATGGTGATTCTGATGATGCCAAGGCTGATGAAGATGTCAATATTGCCACTGATCCAACAAATGAAAAGGACACTACTGATGTTACACAGGCACTTGTACCAGGTAATATGCCTTTATTGATACAAGCAATCAATATAATGACTGAAGCAAAGCAGACAACACCTGAACCCAAACCAGACATACCGATGAACAAAGGTGAGGAACAAGGGGAGAAAACAGATAAAAGTGGAGAGCACAAACTGAATGATGCACCCACCGAGGACAGTGGAAAGGTAGAAAAGGCTGCAAGTCAAGAAAAGGTTGAAGTAGAGATGTCTACAACTGACCAACAGGTACAGACCAAGAAACCTAGCAAAGGCGCCACACCTCACAAGCAATCAACGACAGAAATTGAGCAACAAAAGGCTCTTGAAATAGTACATCATTCCCCTGCTTCAAGCAACATATAAAAGAAGAACAACAACAACAACAAAAAGAGTAAAGCCCCCGTCACACTCGATGTGATCATAGACATACCCAACTGTGATCCAAGAACACTTGATCCTGAGTCACTAACAAGATGTGGGGAGCTATGCAAAGGAAAAGCACAACAGGACAAGCTCCGACAAGAACACAAAAATTCACAAGTCCTGGAAACAATAAAGGAGATTCTATTGCATGTAGTTCCTGACGCCAAGATTGATCAAAATGCACCCATCATTGATCAACTTGCAGTTCTGACCGAGGCAATCACCACACAGAATGTAGATGCCGAGAAGGTCATTGAGGAACGAGCAGAAGAGAAGTATCACTACAAAGTAACTGAGAAAATCAGTCAAGAAGTGGCAGAGAATAAGGTGAAACTTTCTGAACTAGTAGCTACATTAGAACCTGATATTTCAGAAGTAGTTACCTTGGTTCAAAAGTTGTGCACTCTAGAGAAATTCACTACCGAGCATAGTAAATAGATAGCTAAGTTAAATGAAGATCTAAAAGCTAATGCACAAAGTATTTCAACCGAGCCAAATGCATTCCAACTGCATTATGAAAAGCTTGTTGAATCTAAATGGTTAAGACTTGAAATACAAAAGGAAGAAAGAAAAATCAGAGATGAAGTTGAATCTCACATTGTTGATAACACACATGACTACGACAAAGACTCTAATTTCCACCCCACAAATGTCAGTAACAGAAAGCATCTATGACATGCACGCTCAAATTACTTTGGAGCAAATAACCCTAGAACACTTAAAGGAAATATGGGAAAAGATGATGACAACCATTCAACAATCTCATTCACACATACTTGACAAGCTGTAAGTTATACATCTTTCTCATCACTCTTAAAAAAAGGGGAAAACATGTACATGCATTGTATCTACATACCAAGGCATGCACATAGGGGGTCATTTTATTAGTGTATATACTGAACATATCATTTTTTGATACTAATGCCAAAGGGGGACATTGATAATCCATAAAGGATCAAAAGTTATCATTAGTATACAAACAGACAATTTTGGTCGGTCGGTCATGATCACCGAGCGACAACACTCACTGAGCGTAGTGATCATCGAGCGCAGTGGTCATCGAAATGTTTTGAACACCGAACAGTATATCAACCGAGCACCAGTCTACACCGACATACAATTTTTTGCCAAGAAAAGTGGATCTTATCTACACGTCAGCTAAAGCATTTTAATCTTTAAAATAGCTTTTTTCTTAGCTGGATAACTGTTTCTTGTGGATCAAGTAAAGCGTTAATTATGGATGTAATTAGTTAACTAATTATATTCATGCAAACTAGGAGATCAAGGTCAAGTTGTAAACCTTTGATCTTAGAGTTTTTCAAGAAAAGCGTGAAACCTAATTAGGTCAAATATTTAGTATATAGATGTAATAATCAATCAAGAACAAGATGATTGTAGCCACCAAGGACATCTATGGATCAGATAGAGATTTTCAAGCACAAGGACATATAAATGAGAATTCAGTTTATCAAGAATTACATACAAGGCTACCGAGAAGAACATAGGTATTATTCATCACAATAAGGTGTTATAATTTTGTGTACTTAATGGATCTGTAATCAGCAATTTGAGATTGTAGCAATCAAGTCATATATTTTGTTACTCTCTAACAATTGTAGGAAACAGTAAAATCCTTTCACAAGGTGGACTTAACAATATTTTTCTAAATCTCTTAACTGAGTGCACACATACATTGTGTTCCTTAAATATCTTAACCGAGTAGACTTAACAAGTCTGACATGTTACTCCTACCAGGGTAAGATCATCAAAAGTGGTCACAACTTGTATCCCTAACAGGCACCTTCCATTCTGCAGATAGTGAATCTGTGTTGGTTTCATCCCCACTATAGTTTTTACCTTCTAACAAGGGTTTCTGCGTTATCAAATACTTTTTTCATGTGTAAATGAGTTTCATGAATGTTTCAATGTTTGTTTACATGTATTTATATTTATGCTATAATATTGCATGCATGAAGTAGAAAAGCTACAATGGTCGTTTATGCAAGTAATGAGTACTACGGTTAATTGGTAAAAGTTTTTAAGGGTATTGATTCACCCCTCCCCTCTCAGTACACACCCTTCCATTATTCCAACAACTCCAAAGATAAATAAATTATTAACCATGACTCATGAACAAATTGCAACTTTATTGTAATGAAAATTTAATTTCATTGTACTATACAGAAATATTATTTAAAAGGTTTTGAATCGTTATATTTAAGTTTAAAATTTGAACTTACCATTATTAATATTAAAAAATAGAATTCTATTTAAAATTATCATTATTTTTTAAGTTTAAATTTATTTATTTTTTGTATTAGATACAGAGAATAAACAATTTACAAGAACCACCAAAACACGGAGGTCCAGCCTCAGTGCCCAAAAAAGAGTTCAACCGAGAAAACTACCTAGCAGCCGAGTCTAAAGAGTCCATATACAAAAAAGAACTATACAAGGAGGGCAACAAAAAAATACGGGTGCAAAGCAAAAAGGTGCAGACCAATGAAGAATTCCCCCATGTGAATCAACCCATGAGGTCCAGCTGAGGGGACCTTCCATCCAAATGATGGTTTTTCTGTCTTGGATTTGTGAAAGCATTTCAAATTTGGAGATCGAAAGCTCCCTATTATCTCTGATCTCCTGGGTAAGTTTACCGAGGGCAGCATCAAAGGAAGCAAGGTTATCCATGGATCTCCTCCACTCGTATCTGTCCTTCATCTCATAGACGAACATGGCGGCATGTCCATCCCTCAAGAAGCGCTGGAGCTTGTTCTTTTCAATGTTCAGGTTAATGGAGACCTACAAGACAATTTTGTAATAGGTGAGTCTACGAAAATACTCAGTTAGAACTCTGGAATAACCCTGAAACTTATCTTCATTCTTGATTTTCCAAATAAACCATAAGATGATAGAGGAAAGAATAAATCAAAACAAATTAGAATCTTTTTTAAAAATATTAAAAATTAGAAATCTATTTAAAATTAGAATAGCTATTACATTAAGATATTCATTGTTTTTAAATAGAAATCTGCAGCAAGTGGGTTCGTGGAAAGAAAATAACCGTCATGCAAAAGAAATTCAATGCTACACAACACACGAGACATAGATTACCGTTAAAGGCAGGCTTTGATTTGATTGTTGTAGGTATGGTCTATGAGGCCGTGGAAATATTCGGCAGCATCTATGCAGCCCAAAATTTGAAGGAAAAAGTGACAAATTTTTATATTTATTAATTAAAGTAAAAAACTCTGATCCACTGTCAGATATTTTTAATTTAATTAATAAACATAAAAATTTATCATGTAGGTACAAATTTTGTGCTTCATATCCATTTCCGAAATATTCAGCACCATAGCCATTGGCCCCTAGCAATTTGCTATCATATATACTGTCTACCTTAGGACGACTTGTACCCGCCCGCCAAGACTCCAATAGACTCGACACCTGTGTGATGGTGGGCCGTGCATCAGGTGAATCTTCCGAACACCACAAACCAATGCGCAACAATGCAAGTTCGTTTGGGTTGCCATCAAACAGAACATGGACACCCAACCTCTGGTCGACTACATCCATCATTTCATCTGGAAATGCATTTTCCACCCATTTCCGGAGGGTTAAATCCCCCTGAAACATGGGGTGAGTGGGTCTCTTTGCTGTCAGCATTTCTAATAACAAAATGCCATAACTATAAACATCTCCTCGAGCAGAAACCCTTCCACTCATCCCGTACTCTGCAATCGATTAGATGAAGTTATCAGAAATATTCGAATCTGAATACTAAAGGAGGGAAACCCTGTGTATAAGAAAGCATACCTGGTGCGATATAACCTATACTGCCTTTCAAATCTCTGTAATCAACAGAGTCGATGGAGTTTTCGCCCACTAATTTGGCTATTCCGAAATCTGACAAATGAGCCACGAGATCTTTTTTTAAAAGCACATTACTTGGTTTTATATCACAATGCACTATTTGCTCATCGCAATGATGATGAAGATATTCCATTGCATGAGCTACATCTATAGCTATGTTTAGTCGTTCCTTAAGTCCCAATTCACAGGAAGGATGATACAGATGTTTTTTCAAGCTTCCATGGCGCATGTACTCAAATATTAAACAATTGAAGGTGTTGATGGAACAGGTGCCTATAATTTTAACCACATTTCGGTGTCGAACATTTCTCAGTGACATACATTCCGCTCTGAAATAATTGAAGGCGCTCTCATTCGTTGAATCAAAAATCTTCACAGCAACTTCACGGCCACCATTCAAAATCCCTTTATACACTAATCCAAAATTTCCCGCTCCCAGCAAGTTGTCGTCGCTGAAGCCTGCTGTTGCTCGCTTAATTTCTTCGCAGGAGATTTCTGGATATAACTTGAGAGATTTGAGAGGTTTGGAAGTGTTCCTTATTGATCTTTGAATGCCATTGGCCATTCTCCAGGCAAACCTCGTCTCCTCCATACCAGTATCTTGTTCTAGTTTGGCTGAAGTAATGTAGAGTATTTGGCTAGGTGTGAGGTCTCTGAGGCTCCAGCTAGCTGGCAATTCAGAAAACTCCTCCAATCCTTCCATCACTAGAACGGCTTTGTTCATGGGTAGTTTTTCCAGTGGAGACCTGGCAAAACAGCTCAAGGCAAGCTTCACCCATTTCATTGCCTCTTCTTCATCCACCTGCCCCTGCAACTCTTCGTCTAACAACCTTGAGATGTATTCCCATCCTTGTGCCTCAATCGAATTAGTGATGCACTGCAAGGATTCTCGAATATTACTTTCCCATTTACAACCAAATAACAGCTCTAGCAAGATAATTCCAAAATCCTCTATGTTTCTGAATTTTTCATACTGTAATGCCAGATGTGAATTTTGTTGCTCTGAAGAAGACAGCGATCTGGAATTCATATCTATTGGGTTTACAGAGAGAGCCACAAAACTTGGGGCTAAACCGTTCGTCAAGGAGTATGTCAGTACATTTGAGATGGATATTCAAGAACTTTTTTCCATTATTGTCATGGAGATAAGAAAGGAAACGTGCTATGGCGATGCCGATTTTTTTCCTTATGTTCCAGTCGAGAATACTCCTGGGAAGAAAAAGTTGTCCTGCAAGCGAGCCCAATACCATATGATCATATACTAGAAAGGTTTCCATACCTGCTGAAACCCCCCGCAAGCGAACAGCATTGGGATGATGCAGTTGCCACAGGATGTTTATCTCCTTCATTGAAATTTCTAATGGCTGTTTTTTCACAGTTACGCGAGTCCCATCAGACAGAACGCCCTTCCACATCAAGCCCGAAACTTCTGAAACATTCCTAGAGAAGTCCTCTGTAGCATTTTGCACTTCTTTGTAGGAATATTGCTGAATGTAATCAGGAAGGCTAACAAGAATTTTGACTTTGGGACTTAGGGGTTGGACGCTCTGCTGAGAGACAGGGCAGGGCCGAAAAGAATCAGGAAAATCTCCGTCTAGGGCTCTGATTATCAGGCTCTCATCTGATCCTTGTTCTTCTTCCTCATCAAACATGACAAATTTAGCTACATCAAAAATTTTGAAAACAGGAGTTAAGGAGTCCCAGTGACGAGAGTTGTTCACTCTCATTAGCAAGAACTTCACGTATCTCAGAAAATATGAAACATGCGTAAACTTAGGGCGGCAGTCCGGATCAGTATCCCAACATTTTTGTATATAATCAGCTAGTACCGATGGACACCAAGGCGGCAAACTGGGCCTTTTGCCTTGTACTATCAATCCGTAGACATTTTTCTCATCCACTCCCTCAAAGGGCAGCTTTCCTGTTAGTATCTCATAACAAGTCATGGCGAAGCTATATACATCTGCTTTATGAGTATATCGCTTTAAAATCCCCAAATCCTCTTCAAAACCCTTCTGGGGGTACTGGAAGACTTCCGGCGCCCTCCAGTAACAAGTTCCCCTCGAGAATTCTGTAGATCGGAAACTATAGAGCCTCAAACGAGACTCTCCAAAATCACACAGCTTAACTCTCCCGTACCCATAGGCTCTTAATTCCGGTACTTCTGAAGGCTGTATGAGGACATTAGATGCTTTCAGATCCATATGCATGATTCTTTGGCTGTGAAGGTACTCCATTGCCCTTGAGATTTGAAGCATCATGTCCACTGCAACAGCTAGAGGAAAAGGGGTCCTCTCTATTTCCCGCCGATCTTTCAGGATTCTATGCAAGCTGAAGCTGACGAGTTCCATGACAAGATAGCAACATCTTTCTATCAAACACACACCTATCAATTGAACAATGAAGGGACTCTGCACCTTCGCATGAACGGCAATTTCCTCTAGCAGAGAAGAGTCGATATCCTCCCCATACCAGCAGATCTCCTTAACAACAACCTTCACACCAAGCCACGAGCCCTCGTACACTTTTCCAAAAGTTCCCTCCCCAATAATTCTGAGTTTGGGATTTAAATCTTTGGGATCAATTTGCAACCACGGAGACACAAGATTGCCCTTAACAGCGGGTTCATTTCGAATGGTTGCTTGCAGCTTTCTCGACATAAATCTTGCAACCCCCAACTTGGATTTGGCTTCATCACTCATACTCGTTTCTTCACAATCCTTCAACAATTCTTGGAAAACAGTAATCAATCGGCTCTTATCTTCATACTCGTCATGGATTCTGATTGAATTGCACATTTCTGCATGTAAATCCCCCATTGCTGTGTAGGCTGCTGCTGTGTAGCTCTCATCAGTTTGGCCTTGAGAATAGAGGAGATTGAGATGTAAACAGAGCACAGACCAAGCAAGGTCGTGTACGTGAATGGCGTAGGCCTCTCCAGTGGTGGACAAGGTAATGGATTTGATCCACCACTTTTCTCCTGAGCACCGTTTGAGATAGAATTCCGCTTCTTTTACAACACGATAAACTTCTTTGTCATAACCCAAACTTTGGTTCTTTAAATATAAAAAAAAAAGATTTCAAAGCTGTTGCGAAATTAAAGCAAAAACGACACCTCAACTTCCACCTCTTCCACTATTCGCTCCAAACAATAGGAGAAGGTGAGTGGCAAATAAATATGGTAGTGATGACAGTAAGGGGGACGTTGACATAGTTTAGAAATGCAAAAACAGACGGTTACAGGGCCGTTGCTAAGTTTCCAAAAGAAACCTGAAATTACACGCGAGGACGACATGTTTTATCCATGGTGGACAATGAATCCAAAGGGGTACTTTCAATGCATATATATATGAATGGCAAGGACCATAATTCCAGCCCTTTCGCCATTTTTTATTAGAGTGCAGTAATAAAGAGGAGGTTTTGCTTGTGCTGAGGGAGAAGAAGAACAGACAGATTGGGAAGAGGAAAACAGTCAGTCTAGAGATAAAGAAGAAGGAACCAAGTGGAACTGAGACGAACTGGTGCTGGGTGCTGAGAGTATAAATTAGCAACTCCAGGTTCTAAAATGACCGCCTCTACTTTTTTCTTTCCTCAAAAGTTATGAAATTTTCTGTTAAGTGTGACAGCACTATTAATTCCTATTGGCAGCGGTTATTGACTTTGGCCTCCTTTATAGAATACTTGCTGTCTTTCTTGACTATTGAGTTCCATATTAAATATATGGTTGTGTATATTTATGTTTGTAGTTGATAGTTGTAGGTCATAAATATTATGGTTGTAATATTGGTGAATATGGTTGAACACCATAATGTAACCTCTCTTTCAATTTTCGATATAATGGATGCCTTTGCTCTTATTTCTCTAAGGCAATTTGGGCTTTTGCATATTTCTTTGTTTTATGATCAACAGATCATTGATTCAGTTGCTTTCATTTGGTATCAAAGCCAAGTTGAGAAGTTTGTCTTTCATTGCAGGTGATCTAGAAGAGATCAAAGAGCAAGTTAAAGATAGCAAGCTAAAGATTGGAGAGAAGTTTGGAAATCAGCCACTTAAGAGGTTTTCAAGATCAAATATCAGCATATTTGATTGCAACTGGTTTATTTGCTACAAGCTTGAGTTTGAAAGGAGAAAGGAGGTTTATGTGTGGAAGCATTTGCAACTTGTAAGAAGGTTATTGCAATTTTATTTTATTTTTCCTTTCTTTCCAAGTTAGAGAAGATTATTGAAAGTTTTTAAAAGAAAACTTGCCTTTTTACATTGATAAATTTTTCTTTCAGCTTTTATTAAAGCTTCAATTATATGCTATTCTTTCAAAAAGCTTTAAAACTCTTTTGTGAAAACAAGAGTTTTAATTAAGAAGGAAATGATATATTAGAGTTTTTTGTGAGACAAAGTTTTTCTTTGTAATTTGGATAATATTTTTGTAATTAAGTGCATTATCGGTGGTAACCGACACTTATTTATCAAATAAAATAATTTTTAAAAAAAGATCTTTTTGTGTGTGGGTCCCATTTGAAGGGACGAGGAGAGTATTCATTTGCAGAGATCTCTCCTAAATTTTGTGCTGAATACTTGGGTCATTGTGCATTTTTTTATGACAAATATGGCAGGCAATGTAATGTCTAATGTGTTGATTCCCGTCTTTGAAGGAGACGATTTTACATATTGATGTACTAGAATGCAAACTCTACTCAAATCTAAGGATTTGTGAGAAATTGTTCAAAATGGATATGTTGAGATAGCAGATGTAAATGCATTAAATGACCAACAAAAAGGGGAATACAAAGCAAATATAAAGAACGATAATGAAGCTTTATTCTTGATTCAGGGTGCAATCACTCAAGCTATCTTTCCTAGGATAAGTGGTGCTATTCATTCCAACCAAGCATGGAAAATATTAAGTAATGCATATCAAGGTGCACAAACTG
>MU225832.1:1299100-1322517 GCA_018584345.1 Thuja plicata | reverse complement strand
TAATGTAACCTCTCTTTCAATTTTCTATATAATGGATGCCCTTGCTCTTATTTCTCTAAGGCAATTTGGGCTTTTGCATATTTCTTTGTTTTATGATCAGCAGATCATTGATTCAGTTGCCTTCAAAGTGTTCTGGCTTGTCCATTCTTTTATTTTTTTTATTGTGTAATCTTTAAAGATGCTGCCTGTGTAGTTGTATGTCATAGAAATAACTTGATTAATGGAGAATATACTGAGGTTCTATTAAGATAGGATCTAAATATTGGTTGCTGAAATGATTTATCTGTTGTGTGTCTCCTCCCCGCGAATGGTTTCGTTGTTAGTGCTATGAAATAGGCTTAACAACTCATGGGAAAGGAAATTTACACTATTGAAACACATCCTACGCAATAAGACAGACATGAGGTGTTAAATTATATTTTCTTTCACCACTTGTGGAAATCGAAGATTTATTATGAGACCCGCGTGACCAGTTTTAGTAAATACTTTTTTCTTCTTCTTTATTCGTGATAGAAAGTCGTGGCTGAGGTAAATGAACTGTAGAACCGTTTAGCACCTTGAATATTACCTACACTGGCTTCACCCACGTCTTGCCATATAAGACAGGATTGTGATGAGATTTGGTAGGTATCCCCTGTGTTCTCCTTACTCGTAGCAGCTTACCCTGATCATCTAACTTTACCACACTAAGCGCTGAGCAGGGGACACGTCTTTTTTATATCGGTTCATCTCCTTAATGATACTCTACTCGACCATTGCCATAGTACAACTCCACACTTACAAGAATGGTGCCACATACCGATCTTTTTCTTCTCATGGATTGATTTCTACAATCACCTCCACATGGTCAGCCCTATGCATGATAGAGAATGACAGTTGCGAACAAGAGTCGTGGAGGAGAAGATTTCGCTGTCGATCATCAAACTGACCACTTAGAGTTAGAACACAGGAAGCATGTCATTCTTGTCAGTTTCTCCTATATCCAAGACAAACTCTTATCTTACTTAATGCATGAACGCGGCCTCTAACTGTTGCTTATGATCTGTACTTTGCGCGTAGCTGTGTAGCAAGTTTGTTTATCTCAAATAATACATCATGGTTGCAGTATTTTTTTTATGTTGTTGCTACAAAACAGTTTGGTCTCAGAACTTTAAATTTGTCTGTATGTCTTCAGAACAGGGCACTCTATGTATTTTTCCTCTGTTTTGTTTATGGGTTTATGGTAACTGAAACATTGTAGCAAATGAAACATTTTAAAAATTGTTACAAATTCTATATACTTAGAAGACAAGTCTCTCTGTGTGTGTTATCTTCAAGTCAAATGAAGGAATTATTATTCTCATGTTTTGAGAAAACCGCTTGTGTGTATTCTTGTAGCATAATTTATTTTCTTCCTTATAATGAATTGTTGAACTGTTTACGGGTAGAAAAGAAAAAGATTAGATTTGCAACTTGAACCTTATATCATTACATGAGATAACAAATTATGTCGTTAGAAAATGTATCTACATGTGCCATAGATTTCAGTTATTTCATATGGAACAATTTGTATCGTTTGACATTTACATTTAAGGGAAGTAACTTATCACTAGAGTTTGTATTAATTGAATTGATTAATGAATCATATTGGCAGATAATTCTAGAGAGTATAGTGTTATTTGTCGGGACAAATTTTAGTTTGGTAACTTTGGTTTGAATGGGTGGTATCATTTCATAATCCAATATAAAACAAGCTACTTAGAATGGATAGTATAAGAAGGGCTCGAATGAAGGAACCAATGATATTTACAAATGTGGATTTTATCGCTATTGCCTACTTGAGTCTTTTGAGATGTTTTGATAGCTATGACTTGATAAAATGGTCTTTCACTTGGAACTATCATGAACATGTATGGTATCATAAATGTATGCACTTTTGTTGCATAGTTAAAATTGTCTCAAGCTTATATAGACATTGTGTGATTGTGAGGGTGTTGGTAAAAATTTGTATGATTGATGTAAATTGACGTTTGCCTACGTCGATGCATATGTGATGGTTGTATTGTAAGTTCCACAAAGCTAAGATAAATTTATACTATATTGCAAATGTGAGTGAGATAGAATTGGGGATCTTGACATGTTGATCAAGAAGAATTGATGCTTCTATCTTCTTATTTAAGATATATGTACTTGATGTACCATGAAATTGTAAGAATGATATTAGAATATGTTTATTTTCATGCTGCACAATTCCATTACTCCTCTTAGTTTTGCTTGTTTAGACTACCTCGAGCTGGGCTGGGTATCTTTCATGTCAGGAAAGATTCTGGGGAAGCATAACTGCTTCGTGGTAGGGTGGAAACGCACTCCTACAATATTCTCGCCCTCATGTTTGTATGTAGCAGGTCTCTGGAGCTCCTGTCAGGAAGGTCATCATGTATAGCACGTTGGATCTTTGTATCGACCATTGGTCTATTGTATTTATATTGCACTCTTATGGCAGTCTGTCGATGACTCTTGTAAAGCTCTCCTTCTTTGTGGGTTATGATCTTATGTTTGTTGCACTTCGACAATTTGGTCGAAGTCTCTCTTTTGCATTTGTTGATTCAACAAGTTGGTCGAATTTTGTTATATTTTTTTAATGTATTATGACATATGTTGTATTGGGGTGTTTTGACAGTTGGTCGACACTCTTCTTTTTTATGGACTCTTGTGTCGCATAATCTGTTTGAAAAGTTTTTGGTCGAACCTTGTTTTATCTTTATTTGAATTTAAGGAAAATCATTTATTTTTGTCGACTTGTACATTCGACGTTTGACTTAGTTGAACGACCTTGCTTGTCTTGTGGATATTGTTGATGTGGCATTTATGTCGAAGATGCAGTTCTTACATTCTTTCCAAACCCTTTCCATCATTTCCTTTCCTTCAGGCCCTAATTTTGACGTGCTGCAGAGCCTGCTTTTGGTGAAGCAAATATTTTTTGTAGGGCTCAGAATACACCAATTATTTGCAGAATATGGTGTGAGCTTAGCAACAAAAGCATGAGATAGAATGTTACACTGGGATGAGTTGTAACTGAAATTTTGAGGCCGGTAAAAGAAGACCTTGGATAGACAGTCGAGTGCCAACCCCTCAAAATCGCGGTCCATTATATTCATGAACTTCGCCAACGCCATATCGCCGATGTTTTGATGTCCCAAAGCATCCAAAATACAATTGGTATGAAGAATGCAGAATGATTAATTTGCTTTGCAAAAGCAAGAAGACAAATAAAGACTAGGTCAATTGTACTGCCTAGCGCAGAATTTCGTAGAAAAGGGAAGGAAAATATGAATCCTTGATGAAAATTGGACTTTTTCCGCGTTTATAGATGCATTTTACGTGGATGCATTTCGAGGAAGGGGGACGCTTCTGCAAGGTACTTTGACCGTGGTTATTAAATAATCAGTAAAACAAATATTGTATTTTAAGTTTTAATTAATTAATAAAAAATAAGATTTTATTCTTTACAATTTTATAATGATGGTAAAATAGATAGAAATATTTTTATCTAATTATATAGTTTTATATTTAAGAGTTAATTGTGTTATAATTGACCTTGTAAGGTACTTTATTATTTTATAATTATGGACTTTTTTTAATTGAAAGAAAGTACATTGCATATTAGCAAAATTATTAATAGTATAAAAGTACAAAGGTGACATCAAGAAGAATATAAGTTGTAAAAAATAAATTAGTAAATTGTTAATAATTGAACAATCATACCATTGACAATACATGACAAAATAGCAAAGCATTGATTGAACATATATAGAACAATGGAAGAAGTGGAACCAAATTAAGCAAAAATCATGAGCAACAATCAACTCTGCAATAAAGGTATTAATCTTTGCACTATGCTGACCTTTTTACTTAGGAGGTACATAACTTGCAATTTGATTTGTTGAATTTGGAAATCCATCTTAACTTTCTTTTCATAGAATGAAAAATGAAGACAACAAAGCACGTTAACGTAAAACTTAAAAATACAAATTCTAAGTGATCATTATGGTTATTAAATATTACTTTACACATGTTTCTCGATATAGGCAACATGATAACTTCTCTAATACCATCAACAATAATATTAACATGCAATCCAACTCCAAGAATGACCTCCTTCCGACTTAATTTGTGTTTGAAAATTGTGTAAGCTAGTTGCAAGAGAAATGTATATTAATTTTTCTCCTCTATATTCATCTCTCTTATTGGACAATGGTGGTAAATGAAGGGTTGTGAGCATGCTCTTTCTTTACTTATTTTTATTAATCTATTTTTTTCAATTTAATTTTATTCACTTTAAAATTTATTCCCTTACTCTCTTAGAGAATGATTATAATCAAGGTAACTTTTTGGCTATAAGAGAATGCCCAAAATTGTAGAGTTTATTATAACCGGTGAATTAATATATGTTAGATGCAAGAATAATAGGCTTCATTTTATTTTTTCTCTATTTTTGGTTTTGTTGCCACCCTTGTGATTGATTGTTTTGTGGTATTTGTATATTTTTGTTGTCTTCACATTACTAGTGGGTAATGCTAATAGCTTTTTAGGAAATAAATAATGCATGTCAATGTGCTTTCTTGTGTTTTTGGAGGAAAATTTTATTGTTCTTTGAATTTAAGTGCTTCTATGCCTAAATATTGTATGGACTAAGGTTACCTTGATCTTATTGTTACTTTATTTTTCAAGATGAAATCATTACTATTTGCATTCCTTGTGTTATATTTTTTGTATTATGCAATGATAAGGTTAAAGGGGGATTTTAGTGTGCCTATTGAAAATGAAAAAAAATCCTCACATGCATACCCACTAAGCCCAATCATAAACCCTAGGTACAAAAATGGGTAAGTGCACAAAGATGGGAGACCAAAAAGTCGCCACTCACCTTTTTGGTCCCCCAAAAAGGGTATGGCATGCTTCATATGCTATATGGCACATGCCTTATGGTTTGGTGTGTTGAGCCTTAGGCTTGGGCACACCAAGCTTATATGGCGCGTGTCATATATGGTGTGCATCATATATGGTGTGCGCCATATAAGGCGTATGTCATATATCGCATGAGCCATATTTGGTGCACACCAAATGTTGCATTGAAAACATGTTTTTCCCTCTCTCTCTCTCTCTCTCTCTCTCTCTCTCTCTCTCTCTCTCTATCCCACTTTGATCAAGTTCTTCAAACTCAAGTCAAATGCAATTTCAAAGCACGAATATATACATGAAATATAACAATTAAGTATAAGTGACATTTCAAATATGTATTTTTTTCCTTTCTTATACTTTAAGTTATATTTCATGTATATATTGTCAGAATGTTTGAGAGTGGTTTCAAATCTCTAAGAGTTATAATTTAGATTCTAGATTTTTAAGATCATATAAAATTTTAGACTTAGTCAAAATTCAGTAATCAGTATGCTCTCTCTCTCTCTCTCTCTCTCTCTCTCTCTCTCTCTCTCTCTCTCTCTCTCTCTCTCTCTCTCTCTCTCTCTCTCTCCTCTTCTATCTCCTAACATATATTAGGGAGAGAGTGAGAGAGAGGGATAAAGGGAGATAGGTATGGGGCAGGAGAGATAGGTAAGGAAGAGGGAGAGATTGAGAGAGGGGAAAATAGAGGGGGAAGGGAGAAAGGATTTAGGGTTTAGGGCTTATGGTTATAGGGTCTAGGGTTAAGTGCATAGGGTTTAGGGTTTAGAGACAGAGAGAGGGGATAGAGGTGGGGAAGAGGGAGAGAAGGGAAAGAGGGAGAGAGTGAGATGTGAGGAAAGAAAGAGGGATAATGAGAGAAATTGTTTTAGAGTTTAGGACTTCTGGTTATATGTTTAGGGTTTAGGGACTAGTATACGGTTTAGAGTTTATGGTTATAGGATTTAAGGTTTGGGCTTAGGTAGGGTTTATGATTAAGGGTGTAGGGTTTAAGGGAGAGAGGGGGGAGATGAGGAAGATGGAGAGAAGGCAAGGAGGGAGAGAGTGAGAGGGGGGAAACTTAAGGTCAATTAGAGAAATGAACTTTGCTTCTTGTTTTCATTGAATTACAGCACACTTCAATTTCTTAAGGTCAATGAACTTTGCTTAAGGGTATATGCACGAAGATGGGGGACCAAAAAGGTGCCAAAAAATTATTGTCCCCCAAAAGAAATAGGATGTATGCCCTATAAGGTGCATGCCCTATGTCTTTTATTGCCCGAGCCTAAGGCTTGGGAAATCCAAGACATAGGGCGTGCACCCAATAGAGCGTACACCCTATGTAAAGCTTTTTTTTTTAAAAAAATTCAGCATTTTTAAACCTCACTTTGGCAATGCCCTGACACACCAATTTCAACACCATGACCATACATAAAATGTAACATTACTCTTCGTTTCTTATACTTAATTTAAATTTTATGTATATGCTTTCAGGATGTTTGAGAATGGTTTAAGCTTCATAGGAGTTAAGATAAAGATTCAGGATTTTGAGGGTTTTTAGGAAATTTCAAACTTAGCCAAATTTCAAGAATCAACATATTGTCTTCAACATGATTCCTAGTGGACTATTGATTGTAACCTTAAGCCCTTGACTTGTGCATGATCGTTTGAGGATTGTTGCTCACTGTATTGTGTATTCTATGGTTAGTTTGGTAATAAACATGTTTGTTTAACCATGTTAGGAATATTTACTTTGGGCTTAAAATGAATATCAATTGTATGGATTGAGGATGGAAATTAGTCTTCTCCTAGTGATTTGTGAATGTTCTCTGAATCCTTGAAGGCAAGTCTTGTGAATGTGTGTCCCCTAGGCCCCACGAGGTGTGTTTCCCCTTGACCCCGTGAGGGGCGCTTGTTACCTCATTATTTTTTATTGGTCAACCTTCCCTTATTCTTAAAATCAATGTTGTCTCTTTGTTTAATTTGAACCAAACTATGAACCTAACTCAAGTTCAGAATCTAAGTTCAAAAAGCAAGTTCATGTCTGATGCGCGCATCCGAGTCTAGTGGTGTCTCCCCGAATTTGAACTTGAACATTGAACCTTTTTCAGTTCAAACTATAAGTTTAAATATCAAATTTCAAAACAAGTCGTTCCTATCTTGCCAGAAGTAATAAGGTCGTTGGGTCCCAATCTTGGTTTTGCATTTTTGCATCAAGTCCCAGTCCTTTTTTTAAATTTGAAATTTGAACTTCCTTTTTTGGGGTCCACAGTTCAATGTTTAAAAATATTCTTTGTCAAAATTTTGATATTTCTTTGTAAAGCATTTAAAAGCAAGTGGAGTGCAGGGAGAATATTCTGGGCACTTTATTATTTGAAAGTCTATTTTTGGCAAGTAATCATGAAAAGACAAGTGCAAGCACGTGGAAAGGACAGGTAATTTATGAGATGTTAAGTTGTTTTCAAATCATCATTAATAAAAGTGGTAACCGTAGTAATTAAGCATGCCAAATCTGATTAAATCTTTCTGAACCTCTATTTATGTGACCTGTAAGTTATTTTTGTAAACATCTTAAAGTTGTTCAGTATAGGCGGAGTAGAAAGTAAAAAAGGTAATTGCGGTTGTGCATTCAATATTTTAGGGTTTGATGAATTCTAGTGACTTTCAACAAAACTTTAGCTATGTTGATTCAATTGTTGAGTAGAGGTAGATTTTGGGTTTCCCCACTTCTAGTTTCATCTATTTATTTTTGTGGAGTTGCATTGTAATCAAAATGACACACAATAAGCCATCCCTTCCTAATTTTGAGCGCACAACTATTCTTGTAAGTTCCACTCCAGAAATGGGTGACACGTCTCTCCTGTGTGTGTCTGTTGAAGAAATCCTTAAGAGGTTCAGAAATCCAAAGGAGGGTTCTATGGTAGAAAAGGTTGTCAGTAGTGGGCTATTAGAAGCAATGACCTTTTCCACTATCACCCCATGCCCAGAATTAGTCCTGGAATGCATGAATAAGTATGACAGAGAGAAAATATGCATTAATACCTCTTATGTAGATTTTTTAGTGAAAATATAAAGAGATACAATAATGGAGGCCAGGGGCATTCCTCATAAGGAGCCGTATGTAGACTAGTCCATAGGAATGGTGTACTCATTCTTTTCTGAGAAAAAAAGGTATACCTAAGTATGATTGCCCGACATTGGCTTGAGAGGCAACAAAAAGGAGGATCCAAATTTCCTAGACCTTTAACTAGGGAACATCTCATCATTGAAGTCAAGGAACTGGTAATATAGCTCAATAGGGTAAAAGGGAATCAACACACTTTCTATTGGGAGGATTGGATGTACTTTTGTTAGGAATAGTCCCAAGAGATAACTGAGAGGGGGGTGAATCAATTATCTACTAGTTTTAATTATTTTCTTCAATTAAGTACATAATAACATTAAGCATAAACACAACAAGATAACACAGAATAGAACACCACATTTTTGGTTACAGGGAAACCAAAATAGGTAAAAACCCCGGTGCGAATTAGCACCCACAAAGAACTGCACTAGAGTATAATGATCCATGTTAGAAGATCTTACAACCCTATTAGGAGTTGATCTTTACAATGCAATAAGTACAGTGACCTGGTTAAGGGTCGGACCCTGTTAGGAGTCTTTTACAAATAACCCTGTTAGGGGTGAGGACACACTGTCCAATAGCACACTGCTAAAATGATGAAGGCTGCAACCTTCTGCAAAATAGATATACACTATATCTGATAATTGAACTGTTTAAATATACCTGATGTCTTGATTGGTTCCAATGAATAGTATGCACTCTTTGCTTCTTCACATAGATTTTTAACTGATGAATGAATTAGCTTTACTGTCCAAAAACAACTAGTATTCTGCTCTGTTCTTTTTCTGTTTGTTTTCTTATCATTCACACTTAGTGATCACAAATGAACTGCTATATGTATCTTCTTCAAAAGATATGATCATGTCGGCTGTAGGAATCCCTTCAATACTTTTCTTGTCGGCTAAACTAAGCACGCAACATAATTAGAATCGCGCAACTCAAAATGAATAGACGCATCGCTTCACATAGTTTGCTTCACCAAAATCACTCAAATGTCATACTTCAGATGAAACATGTTTATCACCTTTGGTTAATCATCTTTGACTCATAACTAAACATGAATCCAAACACGCATATCCCAAAGATAGGCGCAACTGAAGAATCAATAAAATTATTGTCGACTCTCAAAAACAATTCTCTGAAACTGTGGCTGGTAAATAGATCAACATAACTCAACTGTAATTGAACTTTTGAATCTGCATGTATGAACATGGTATAATAACTATGTCTGCAACATAAAAACATCCGCGCAAGGCTCCAACATATCCATACTGAAAAGTGAATACATTGCACTGTTGTATACTATATGCTGTCATCAATAACAAACATACAATCAACTATTTGTACATGGGAAAATCTCCAACAATCTCCCCCTTTGACATTCATGGAAACATATTATATGAAAGACACCATCAATCCAAAAGTGTCTTCTTTCTTTTTATAATCTTCTCAATATCCTCATCAAGGGTTCCTCTTAACTGTTGCATCTCCTTTGACTGAATACTCCCCTAGAGTATATGCTCCCCCTTACTATATACTCCCCCTGTGACATCAATGGAAAATGATGCCAAATACAAATAAGCACAGGTACTACTCCAGAAGTAGAGTAGTCAACCACTCATCAGTCACCAAGGACTGATGCATTTGCTATGAATTCTAATCAGACTCAGGAAAGGGAATTACTCCCAGCTTCTTCCTGAGATACTCAAAATTATATTTTGATAAATGTTTCATAAATATGTCTGCCAACTGATCTTTGGTGCTCACATAATCCAACTTCACTTCTCTCTTTGCAACTTTTTCTCTTAGAAAATGATATTTTATTTCTATGTGTTTTGTCTTTGCGTGCATCACAGGGTTCTTTGACATATTAATGGTGGTAGTGTTGTCACAATGAATGACAATGGGATAATTAATCTAAATTCCAAAGTCTTTAATCATATGCTTGATCCAAACCTTTGTTGAACAATTCAATGCTACTGCTACATACTCAACTTCTGTTGTTGACTGAGAAATACAGTTTTGCTTCTTGCTTGTCCAAGTAACCAACCTGTCTCCAATAAATATTGTTCCTCATGAGGTACTCTTTCTGTCATCAACACAAACTGCCCAATCTGCATCTGTGTACACATGAAGTTCTATGTTTTCTGAATTAGGATACCATAAACCATAGTCTATAGTTCCCTTTAAATATCTAAATATTCTTTTTATTTCCATTAAGTGATTTTGTTTTGGTTCAACTGCAAATCTCCCAACAATGTTAATCGCATTAGAAATATCTAGTCTAGATTAAGTGAGATATATGAGTTTTCCAATCATGGACTTGTAAAGTGTTTTGTCAATTGTTGTGGAGTTATCATTTTTAGAGAGCTTGCTTCCTGTCATCATAGGAGTGCTTACTAGCTTGCAATCTTCCATCTTGAATGTCTTTAGTATCTCCTTCACATATTTAGACTGATTTATGAATATACCTTTGTCTGTCTATTTTACATTTAGTCCCAAAAAGTATTTTATAGGTCCAATCATGCTCATTTCAAATTCGCTCTGCATCTCTTTGTCAAATTCTGCACTAAGCTTGTCATTACCTCCAAAAATAATGTCATCAACAAAGATAGCAACAAGTAATATTCCTTCAGGTATCTCTCTTATGAATAAGTTGCAATCTATTGCTCCCTTTTTGAATCCAATCTTTGTCAAGTAACCATCAAGTCTCTCATACCATGCTCTTGGGGTCTGTTTAAGTCCATAGAGGGCTTTCTTTAGTCTGCATACCATGTCTGGTTTGTCTGATAATTTAAATCCTTCAGGCTGCTCTATGTAGACTTCTTCCTTCAAGTCACCATTCAGAAATGCTGACTTAACATCCATCTGATATACTTTAAATTTTTTGAATGTTGCATAAGATAAAAACAACTTAATAGCTTCCAGTCTACTCACAGTGGCAAATGTATCAGAGTAGTCAATTGCTTCTCTCAGTGCATATCCTTTACATACCAATCTTGCTTTGTTTATTATCACTGTACCATCTTCATTCATTTTGTTTCTGAATATCCACTTAGTTCCAATCACATTTTTGTCACAAGGTCTAGGGACCAATTCCCATGTGTCATTCTTAATTATCTGATCTAATTCTTCTTGCATTGCATTTTGCCAATCTGAATCATTATACGCATCTTCAACACTTAAGGGTTCAATTTGTGAAGGTAAACATACCTCTTCATCAACGGTTGAACCTTTTTCTCTAGATCTTATCAAAACTTTACTTCTCTGATCTCCAATGATATCTTCTTTTGAATGGTATCAAGATGTGTATTTTGAAATTTTAGGTGTGACACTCTCATCTGTAATCTATGATTCCTCTTCACTTGGTTCAAGGTTATTGCATGATACAGCAATACAGTCAAAAATTTCTTCAATAACTGTTTCTTTATTGATAGGTCTAGGTTCATCTTAAATCAAAGGTGCATATTCATAATATCTCTCCTGAATCATGAACTTCTCATCAATCTTCACATGTGCACTTTCAATGATTTTCTTCAACCTTAAATTAAAACATCTGTAAGTTTTTCTCTTAGTAGAGTAACCAAGAAAAATACCTTCATTGCTTCTAGCATCAAACTTACCAACACCATCATCTCTTTTGATGTAGCACTTGCTTCCAAATATTTTGAAGTATTTTACTGTAGGTACATAACCAAACCAAAGTTCATAAGTTGTTTTTTCTGTGCCTGGTATTAATTGAATTTTGTTGATAGTATAGACTGTTGTATTAACTGCTTCTCTCTAATAGGTGTGCACAACTTGTCCTTCAATCATGATAGTGTGCATTGTGTCAAGTATTATCTTGTTTCTTCTTTCTGCAATTCCATTTTGTTGAGGGGTTCTGGGTGCACTTAGTTGTCCTTTTATCCCATGTTCTCCACAGTACTCAAGAAACTTGTCAGAGATGAATTCTCATCCTCTATCAAATCTTAGACATTTTGTCTTTAATCCATAATCATTTTCAACCTTAGCTTTGAATATTTTGAACTTCTCAAAATCTTCAGATTTAGCTTTCAAGAACGCAACCCACATCATTCTAGAGAAATCATCAACAAACAAAATGAAATACCTTTCACCAGAGTATGATCTTGTTTGAGTAGGTCCACATAAGTCTGTATTCACTAGATCTAATTTGTTCTCTGCAGAGTTTTGTTTTCTTCTAAATGAGTTCCTCACATGCTTTCCCATCACACATTCCCTGCACATAGTATCAACTAGTCTTGCAATACTAGGAAGGTCTCTTACTGCCTTTACATTTCTTATCTTTACTATGTTGTCAAAATTGATATGAAAAAGTCTTTTGTGCCATAACAAACTATCATTCACTTTTGCAACAAAACAACTTACTTCAGAGTTGAGCTAGAAAGCATTACCTTTGGTCTTTGAACCTGATGCTATCATGTCTCCTTCTTTGTTGTTAATAATGCACATGTTGTTTTTGAATTCCAACTGATATCCTTTATCGAGCAACTGTCCAACACTTAGTAAGTTATGATGTAAACCATCAACATACAGAACATCGTCTGTCTTGTTCTTTCCATCTAAGGTGATGGATCCTCTGCCTATGATAGGTTTTGGAGTGTTATCTCCAAATATAAACATGCCACCTTTGTACTTATCTAGATGTACAAATCTATCTTTGTCTCCTGTCATGTGATGTGAACACCCACTGTCTATGATCCAGTCTATTCTGATGTCTTCTTGTGAAACTAAAGCCAATTCTTGTGCTTTCTTTTCATCTTCAATTTCCATTTCATCAATCATTTTTTCAATATATTTAATTGCAATGAATCTAATTTCATCCTCTCCTGAATCATCATCAGTCACACCATCTTCAGCACAATAGCATTCCTTAGTATATTTGGGCTTGTAATCTGATATGAACTTCTTGACTCTTGTAGGACACTTGGATGCAAAATGGCCAACTTTGTTACATGAAAAACATTTGAATGGTAGCTGTCCTTCATATTTTCCTTTACCTTTCCTTTCTTTCTTAGAAATCATAGCAATGATTTCTTCTTGTTCTGTATCAACTTCTTCTTTCTCAATATTACTAGAGATGCTCAAGTATTTCTTACCAAGGACTGAGGCTTTGAAAGTTGTTTCAATTTTAGGTTCTATCTTTAATCTTGATATCTCAAATGCTGATATTTTGTTGATCAAGGTTTCTCTTTTGAAGTCCTTTGAAAATTGTATGGTTTCATCCAAGATTTTTATCTTTCTTTTATAATCTGTTGTCAATGTATTCATCAGTTTTTACATTATGTCTTCCTTTGAAATTTCTACACCATTGTTTCTTATTCCTGAAACTACTTCATTAATCCTCTGGTTGTAAGCTTTGATGTTTTCTTCCGGTAGCATCTCTAAATTTTTGTATCTTTTCTTCCATGTCTTTCTATGCGCATTCTTGGCTTGGATGTCTCCTTCAAACATATCTTCTAGGTATTTCCATATTGAATAGGCTTTATCTGCCTTCTTAATCTCAGAAAATTCACTGTCAAATAAGGCACTAATTAGGGCTTCTTTGGAAATTACATTTTGGGTGAATACTTCCTTTTGTTTAACAGTAGATTCTTCTTCTGTAAGATCTTTTAAAGTAGGAACATCAATTGCATGAGTAGCAACCTCATAGATCTCAAAACCAACGCACTGTAAATGTGTTATCATTTTGTTCTTCCAGTCAAGATAATTCTCTCCATCAAACTTAGGACTCTCTTTTCTGAAGTATGCCATTTGATCTACCTTAAGCTGTTAGGCTTCCTCTCCAAGGCACTTGGCTCTCATACCAATTGTTAGGAACAGTCCCAAGAGATAACTAAGAGGGGGGGTGAATCAGTTATCTACTAGTTTTAATTATTTTCTTCAATGCTCTGATACCAATTGTTAGGAATAGACCCAAGTGATAACTGAGAGGGGGGGTGAATCAATTATCTACTAGTTTTAATTATTTTCTTCAATTAATTACATAATAACATTAAGCATAAATACAACAAGATAACAGAGAATAGAACACCACAATTTTTGTTACGGGGAAACCAAAATAGTTAAAAACCCTGGTGGGAATTAGCACCCACAAAGAACTGCACTAGAGTATAATGATCCCTATTAGAAGTGTTGGAGATTTGCCTTTGTGAAAATAGTTGACTGTATGTTTGTCATTGATGACAACATATAGTATACATCAGTGTACTGTATTCACTTTTTAGTATGGATAAGTGGAAGCCTTGCACGGTTGTTTTTATGTTTCAAACATAGTTATGATACCTTGTTCATACACGCAGATTCATAAGTTTAGTAACAGTTGAGTTATGTTACTTTGTTAGCCAGCCACAGTTTCAGAGGATTGTTTTCAGAAAGCCAACAGTAATCTTATTGATTCTTCAATTACGCCTACCTATAAGATATGCGTGTTCAAATTCATGTTTAGTTATGAGTCAAAGATAATTAACCAAAGGCGCTAATCGTGTTTCATCTGAATTATGATGTTTGGGCAATTTTGGTGGATCCGACTATGTGAAGTGATGTGCCCATTCATTTTGAGTTGTGCGGTTCTAATTATGTTGCATGCTTAGTTCAGCTAACAAGTGAAGCATTGAAGGGATTCCAACAACCGACGTGGTCATATCTTTTGGAGAAGATACATATAGCAGTTCATTTTTTATCCCTATGTGTGAATGAAAAGACAAGTGACAGAAAAATAATAGAACAAAATGATGATTGTTTTGGGACAGTAAATCTATTTCATTCATCAGTTAAAGATCTATGTGAAGAAGCAGAGAGTGCATACAATTCACTGGAGCTAATCAAGACAGCAGGTCTACTCAAACAGTTCATTATTAGATATAGTATATATCTGTTTTATTGAAGGTTGCAGCCTTCATCATTTTAGCAGTGTGCTTTTGGATAGTGAGTCCTCACCCCTAACAGGGTTATTTGTAAAAGACTCTTAAAAGGGTCTGACCCTTAACCAGGTCACTGTACTTATTGCATTATAAAGATCAACTCCTAACAGGGTTGTAAGATCTTCTAACATGGATTATTATACTCAAGTACAATTCTTTGTGGGTGCTAATTCCCACCGGGGTTTTTACCTATTTTGGTTTCCCCGTAACCAAAATTGTGGTGTTCTATTTTGTGTTATCTTATTGTGTATATGCTTAATAATATTCTGTACTTAATTGGAGAAAAGAATTAAAACTAGTTGATAACTAATTCACCCCCCCCTCTTAGTTATCCCTTGGGACTATTCCAACAATTTGTATCAGAGCCAAGCGCCTTGGAGAGAAATCCTAACAACTTAAGGTAGATCAAATGGCGTACTTTAGGAAAGAGATTCCTAAGTTTGATGGAGAGAATTATCTTAACTGGAAGAACAAAATGATAACACATCTTCAGTGCATTGGTTTTGAGATCTATAAGGTTGCTACTCATGCAATTGATGTTCCTACCTTGAAAGACCTTGCAAAAGAAGACTCTACTAATAAACAAAAGGAAGTATTCACCCAAAATGCAATTGCCAAAGAAGCCTTAATCAGTGCCCTATCTGACAGTGAATTTTTTGAGATCAAGAAGGCAGACAAAGCATATTCAATTTGGAAACACCTAGAAGACATGTTTGAAGGAGACATCCAAGCTAAGAATGCGCGTAGAAAGACATGGAAGAAAAGATACAACAATTTAGAGATGCTACCTGAAGAAAACATCAGAGCTTACAACCAGAGAATTAATGAAGCAGTCTCAGGAATCAAGAACAATGGTGGAGAAATCTCAGAGGAATATATAATGGACAAACAGATGACTACATTAACAGCAAATTATGAAAGCAAGATAAGCATCTTGGATGAAACCATGCAATTCTCAAAGGACTTCAAAAGAGAAACCTTGATCAGCAAAATATCAGCATTTGAGATATCAAGATTGAAGACGGAACCTAAAATGGAAACAACTTTCAAAGTCTCAGGCCATGGTAAGAAATCCTTGAACATCTCTAGTAATATTGAAAAAGAAGAAGTTGATACAGAACTAGAAGAAATCATTGCTATGATTGCTAAGAAACAAAGAAAAGGTAAAGGAAAATATGAAGGATAGCTATGATTCAAATGTTTTTCATGCAACAAACTTGGCCATTTTGCATCCAAGTGTCCTACAAGAGTCAAGAAGTTGAGATTAGATTACAAACCCAAATATACTAAAGAATTCTATCATGCTGAAGATGTTGTGACTGATGATGATTCAGGAGAAGATGAAATTGGATTCGTTGCAATCAAAGATAATGAAAAAATGATCGATGAAATAGAAATTGAAGATAAAAAGAAAGCACAAGAATTGGCTTTAGTTTCACAAGCAGACATCAGAACAGACGGGATCATAGACAGTGGGTGTTCACATCACATGACAGGAGACAAAGAAAGGTTTGTACATCTAGATAATTACAAAGGTGGCATGGTTAGGTTTGGAGATAACACTCCCAAACCTATTATAGGTAGAGGATCTATCACCTTAGATGGAAAGAACAAGACAGATAATGTTCTATATATTGATGGTTTGCATTATAACTTACCAAGTGTTGGACAATTGATTGATAAAGGATATCAGTTGGAATTAAAAAACAACAAGTGCATCATTAATAACAAAGAAGGTGACATGATTGCATCAGGTTCAAAGACCAAAGGTAATGTTTTTCAGCTTAACTCTGAAGTAAGTTATTTTGTTGCAAAAGTGGATGACAGTTGGTTATGGCACAAAAGACTTTGTCATATCAATTTTGACAACATAGTAAAAATAAGCAATGTAAAGGCAGTAAGAGACCTTCCTAGTATTGCAAGACCGGTTGATACTATGTGCAGGGAATGTGTGATGGAAAAACATGTGGGGAACTCATTCAGAAGCAAACAGAACTCTGCAGAGAACAAATTAGATCTAGTGCATACAGACTTATGTGTGTATGCACCCTAAAATGGTTGCCTAGACTGTGGGCCCCATTTATCAATTTATCAAATTCCTGAATCAATGGTTTGGAACATTTTCAATTCAAATCAATTTCCTTGATCAAATCGTAATTAATTCAATTATTTCAATATTTCTTAAGGTTTGATCATTTTTATTTAATTAAAAGATTTAATCTCCCTTTTAATTAAATAAAGTTCATCTTATTTAATTAAATGATTTAATCTCCCTTTTAATTAAATTCATCTTATTTAATTAAATTAAACTCCTCCCATTTAATTAAATAAAATTCTTCTAATTTATTTAATTAAAAGAAAACCCCTCTTTTAATTAAATAAATAAAAATCCCCACTTAAAGCACTTTATTTGATAAAAAATGAAATAAATTAAATAAAAATCTTTTTTTCTTCACATCTTCCTAAGTGGCGGGCTTTTTGCCTCTTAATCATAGCCTTTGATTTTTGCCTCTTAATCTCAACCGTTCACTTTTCTTTATAAGGAGCCCTCTCCTTCTCATTTGGATATATATCTTTTTCATAGTATTGTTATGCTACAGGTTTGGAGAGTAATTTTGGAGGAGGATTTGAGCACTCAAGCTTGGATATTGCAACTTCTCTCTTCTGGTCTTCTTCTTCTTGCATCCATGGCTATTCATGTAGATTATATTCATATTTATTTTCATAGATTAATCTTGCATTTGCATATTTCCTTTCATAGATTAATCATGCATTGTTATCATATAGATTAATTTACTTTTATGCATTGCAATCATATAGAATAGATCTCATTTTTCATGCATTGAATCTCTCACTTCATGGTGTACTTGCATGGGCACTAACTAGGTCAATCTGTGGGCCTCCATTTCAAACCTTTGCACTCCATGACTAAAGAGCTATGAATCGATATTTGAGGCCTCATTCTTGAGCAACCTTGGATGGAATGATTCATAGAAGTGTGACACATTTTCATCACACATTTTTGGCGCCCACCATGGGGCAGAAGATTCATTTTCTGTCACATAGCTATTTTTAGTAATTTATTTTTGGATTTCCAAATTTTCTGTCTTTTCCGTACTTGTTGTTTTTGTCTGCAGGGAAATCTCGCGTGACATTTTGCAGGTTCCTAGGCGAGATTGTGTTGGATCTAAGTTTCCTCACGCGGCACTGTGTACTTTCTCGCATGGCACTACGCGAATCCTTGCACAAGATTCAACATCAGGTCATGATATGACTGGTTTGTTATTTTTCTGTATTTTTCTACTATCTGTACACTATTTCACATGGTTGTGAATTTCTTCACGCGAGATATTTGTTTTCTTGTACGGCACTGTGTGAATCCTCACGCGGCACTGTGTGTTTATTCACACGAGATTCCGTACCAAAGATCTATTTTTATTTCTATATATTTTATATCTCTAATTTTTCATGCTAACCACTAATGTTTACTATTTCTAGTGGTTTGTGATTTGTGATTTGTGATTTGTTGTTGCCGATTTGGACTTGCTTGGATAAACAACAAAACGATTCATGTTGCATTGGATTTGAGGTATTTTGTTGATCTCTATAACATTTGGATTTTGAAAATAAAATGAACCTCTCATGTTTTTAGCTTTAGTGTTTTCTTTCTTTCATATATCACATTTCCAATTGGTGCTCTAAAAATGGGCCTAGATTTGCTTTCTTGCATATATGTTTCACATAGTAATTAGGCCCTATGAACACTATTTGTGGTGATCTTTAGAGAGTGGGCTTCATTTGCTTGTCTTACATGTGAAGCTCTTCTTGATGATAGATCCCCTTGTAGGTAGGGAAGGATTTGTTTTTATCTCATTGGTCAACTTGGTTTAGGCTTCAACTTTTGGCTATACTTTTTCTCTTTGGGGAGGTTGGTGTCATTGGTTGTTGTGTGAGCCTTGGATGAGGTGATTTCAAATTAGTGGGTCCATTAATCTTGTTTGCTATGATTGGGTGAGGTGAAGAGGCTAGAGGATTATTCTCTTTTCCCTTTTAGGAGAATCAAAAACTTGGAACCCTTCAATCTAAATCAAGTCCCCATGTGGTCCATATTGTGAGTCTTCCTTGTTAGAGAGGGTTAACCATAGTGGACACTCCCTTTATTGGGTAAACCACGTGGATGAAGCCTCAAGCGGTAATAACCATTTTTTTCATGGTAGCAACAACCACTATATAATTACCTTGTGGAAGAAGTCTCCATGGGTGTAGTTTCTTGTGGGTTGTCAGATCTCCTCAGTAACTCTTGATTGATTAAATTCTCAGACTGTGTCAAAACCTCAGTGCATCAGGATTTGATTTCACCCACTTGAGATTACAAAAGTTGCAGATTCAAGCCATTACTAAGAACCATAGTGCAACCAACTTTTTCTTCTCTAGGACTATGTGCGTGATTGGAAAACATTTGAGAACATACACAAGTAGCATTCTTATGGAGTATAAATACTATGACACTATCCATGTTCATGTGTAAGGTTGCTTTATCCCTTGCTCATTATAATTTGAGGACATTGATTGCTTCAACTCCCTAATTGTTGTATTGCGTGCCTGATTCATGATAAAATTTGTTAATGTACCTAGTTGGTTATTCAAAACAATCAAAAACTGAGTTCTGTGTCCTTTCCTCGTGCGAGAAAATTGTTTCATCACGTCGTTTGCTGCGTTTCCTCACGCAACTATCTGAGAATCCTCACGCGATATTTTTCATTTGCTGTCAATTTACTATCTTCCCTGTCACACCAGTCTGAGTTTTCTCACGCGGCTCTGTGCATTTCTTCGCGTGACCTTGCTTTTTATCGCACGAGCTCACATTCTTTCGCACGAAACTGTTTGTTAGTAGGCTGTTTGCTGTCACTTTTGAGCCCATTTAGCTTGTTGTCCTATCATTTTTGGTTTTCTTAGTTGATTCAGGTCAGATTGGATTACTTACCCCGTTGTTAGAAGCTTTTTTTGCTTAGGATTCTTGTGTTTGACCTCTTGGATTAGCAATCTTTGATTTCACAAGTGACCTTGCTTGGTGCTTGGTGAGCTAGAAACCGTCCTTGTTGAAAACATAAACCTTTAGATTCTTTGATAACACACATTGAGAGTTTTGGTAGTCTCTTTTCCATCCACTTTCATACAAATTCAATTTCAAATAATATAATTTGGGTAAGACCATCCTCCTGATCCATATGTGCTAGGGTAATCACCTGAATTTATTGGGCACCTCTGTGGCAGTGTTGGCTTATCCCGCTTTGCAATTTTCTATCTTATCACCTCTTTTTGGACAAGTTAATGCCTTTTATATCCTAGTTTGGTACCAACACTTCTTAGGGTAATCCTATCAGCTAGTACCTTTTCTTTCATGCCAGTTACAACAAGATATCAAGTAAATCAAGGAAAACAACCTCAAGTGGTTTTTAACCAATTACCCTTAGTACAAACTCGCCAAAGACATAAGGGAAAAGAACCCATATTTGATCAATCGCCTGGGAATACTTTGGAAGTGTGATTTTATTCCAAGAGTCATCTTAGTGAGTTGGGTATCCCCTTAGCATCTTCTCATTCTTCTATGGATATGAGTCACACAATGACTCAGAGAGAGAGGGAAGCCAGAGATAAACATTATGATGATATGTTTTAAAAGAGTAGACATGCTATTTTATTTAGTGGTTCCTCTCATAACAGTAGACCAACCTCACCCCTTATTTCAACAAGATATCTAGATGCACACCAAAGGGCTAAGAGAGAGAGAGGTAAGAGACATGCTTATGAAGATGATTTATCACAACATGAGAAACAAGGAGATGAACTTTATGATACTCATGTCAATACAACTTATACCAGTAACTTGTTTAAAAATTCAAGACCAAGCTCACCTCTTAAAACATCTACCAATTACATGAGTGACAGACTCAAGAGGATTCAGCATGAAAAGAAAGCATTGCAAGATGAACAATTTCATAAGGAAGAACAAATTAGACGTCTAGAGTTGGAGAAGCAAACTTTGATAGAAATGGAAAGGAAGGCCTTTCAAGAGGAGAGAGATAGGCTCTTGGCTAGATAACTCAATTATCCATTCAATAATATGCATGTTAATGGTGGAAACAATTCTCCTCCATCCACTCCTCCTAGGACTCCACGGAGTAGGAGACATTCAATATCACCATCACGATCTCCTAGCCCTAGGGGAAGAAGGGTTTCTAGACATGATCATCATAGGAGACAAATCCCTCCTAGGAACTCAAGGCCATCTTTACAATGTGCTCATTATGGTTCACAATATGGAGGTAGTAGCTTGAGCTTTGATTGCACCTCCCAAGATTTCATGCAAATGCAACAAGAACCACTTTTTCAACAGTATGTGGAGAAATATGTGGATAAAAACAAGGATAATTTCCTAGAGAGTCTAATCAAAAAGGGTGCTAGAGTCCCTTACAACTTTGATGTGGATAGAAAAATCAAGAAGCAAGGTCCATCTCAAGATGAGAAGCTCAATGAAATGCAAAGAATAATAGACCAGATGTCTGCACCTAAGAATTCATTCTCATTGGACTTGATTTGTCCCAATCCTTTTGATAAGAGTGTTGACATGAAAGAATTTCCTAGAAAGGTTGAAATTCCTCAATATGAAAAATATAATGGGAGTGGGGATCCACATGATCATGTGCACCAATTTTATACCACAAGTTTTGAGTTCCATCAAGACGATTCATACCTTATGAGATTGTTCCCACAAAGTCTTAAGGGACCAACAATGGAATGGTTTACTAAGATAACTCCTCCTGTTAAGACTTTCAAAGAGCTTGTTCACAAATTTGTTCAACACTTTGCATACAATGTTTCAAGATCTATCACTTTGTTGGACTTGTGTAGCTTAAAGCAGAATCAAGGAGAATCCTTTGTTACTTTCTTGCAAAGGTGGAGACGAAAGTGCTCTTGCTATTCTAGAACTATTCCTGATAATGAAAAGACTGACATTATTGTTAGTAATTTGGTCCCCGAAATGTGGTATGAAGTTAAGAAAATGGTTTTTGATTCATTTGACACCATGGTTGAAACCGCATGTAGGATTGAGGATGTTTTAAGAGAACAAGGAATTTTGACTAAACATGGAATAACAACAACAATGGTCAAAACAACAACTCTAACAAGGATAAAGGGAAGAACCAATATTGGAATAGAAACAAACAAGTGGTTAATGATGGAGTTGTGGATTCCTCCCAACCTAAAGATCAACCTATGCTTCACTTATCTAGTATTGTTCAAGCTACAAAGCCCAATACATCCACTCAACAAGAAAGTAAGCCAAGCTACCAAGATAAGCCTAAGGGCGAAAAGCGTCAATTTGCAAAATTTGGTGAATCTTATGAGGAAATCTTCAATAAACTTATTTCTAGCAATCTTATACATCCTGTAGATGCTGTGAATTTTTGTATAACTGCAGTTAAACCACATTGGTGGAGGGATAAAGCCTATTGCATATTTCATAATGGTATTGGACATGACATTGAACACTGCTGGAAACTCAGGTATATCATTCAAGATCTCATTGAGAGTAACCAAATTATAATAGATGGATTGAACACCAACACTGGCCATAAGGCATTCAAGGAACCTTTGCATAAATATGAAAAGGGGGAAACCTCTAAAGTTAAGAATGGCAAAGCTGAGATCAACTATACATACACAGATGTAGAAAAATGTTATCAATATGCTTGAAGTTGTTGAAGAGAGTGTTAACATGATGAGTGGAAGAGATACTTATGGTTATGATCTAGATGAGGACTCTCCTCCTATTTTTGATAAAGAACCTGTTGTGGTGCTAAGGAGTCCCAACTCTAGAAGGTCATCTCAAGCCCTTAATGTTGTTACCCGAAGTCAAGGTCCCATTGTCATTAGAGGACCCAATTCAAACCAGTCAAGTAAACCTAAGAAAATGGTTTCTAAGCCTGTCACCTTGAAGCCAGTTGTTAATCCTAAGTCAAACTACAATCTTGTTGATCATTTAAAAAGAACCCCCGCTCAAATTTTGATCTTTGAGCTCTTAGAGTTGTCTCCAAGACATAAACAAATCCTTGAGGATGCTTTGCATATGGAAAATGTCCCCAACAACTTAGATATTGATCAATTCCAGAATATGGTTAATCACATTGCTACCCCTCATTACCTTACATTTTCAGAAGATGATGATAAATCTTTGAGCCATTCGCACAATCTTGCCCTTCATATTGAGGTCATGATCCGTAGAACCCATGTTATGTGGGTGTTGATAGATGGGGGTGCTGGGCTTAATATTTGTTCTTTTAGTCTTTTGAAAGAATTGGGTTATTCTGAAGAAGTTATAGATACCAGAAAAAGGATTACTATCAAAGCCTATGATGAGGCAGAAA
>MU225832.1:1257480-1278154 GCA_018584345.1 Thuja plicata | reverse complement strand
GTCTTTTACAAATAACCCTGTTAGGGGTGAGGACACACTGTCCAATAGCACACTGCTAAAATGATGAAGGCTGCAACCTTCTGCAAAATAGATATACACTATATCTGATAATTGAACTGTTTAAATAGACCTTATGTCTTGATCAATTCCAGTGAATTGTATGCACTCTCTACTTCTTCACATAGATCTTTAACTTTTGAATGAATTAGCTTTGCTGTCCAAAAACAACTAGCATTCTGATCTATTCTTTTTTTGTTTATTTTCTTATCATTCACACTTAGTGATCACAAATGAACTTCTATATGTATCTTCTTCAAAAGATATGATCACGTCGGCTGTAGGAATATATTCAATACTTTTCTTGTTGGCTAAACTAAGCACACAACATAATTAGAACCACGCAACTCAAAATGAATAGATGCATCATTTCACATAGTCAGCTTCACCAAAATCACTCAAACATCACACTTCAGATGAAACACATTTAACACCTTTGGTTAATCATCTTTGACTCATAACTAAACATGAATACAAACACACATATCCCAAAGATAGGTGCAACTAAAGAATCAATAAAATTATTTTCGACTCTCAAAAATAATTCTCTGAAACTGTGGCTGGTAAACAGATCAACATAACTCTACTATAATTGAACTTATGAATCTATGTGTATGAACATGGTATAAGAACTATGTTTCAAACATAAAAACATCCATGCAAGGCTCCAACATATCCATACTGAAAATTGAATATAGTGCACTATTGTATACTATATGTTGTCATCAATGACAAACATACAGTCAAATATTTGCACATGGGAAAATCTCCAACAAATTTTTCATCCAGGTGCTCTTAAATGGTGGGAAATTTTTGGATTGGGCAGAGGTGATAGCAGGAAGACTACATGATGGTCCGGCCAACCCTTTGGGAAAAAGAGGTTTTTACATGTCTTCCTATATTTTCTACTTGTTAGTGTGTACAAGGGAATAGAGTGGACTTCCCCATGAGTCATGGGTTCCTGACATGAAAATATATGAATACCATCCTTCGTTGCAACGACGATATAATGCAAGAAGTTTTGCAAGGAATAATGATGTGTTTTTCACTAGGATGGTTTATGAGCTGCAGGGGAATGTGAATAAGAGACTTTATGATGAATTCATAGGATTAGTTAGTATTAATGGGAGTTTCTTCATATAGTTTGCCAAATTTATATACCTTAGAGTTGGCATATTTGAAGGAGAACCCCACAGACTCCCTAAGTACATTTGGGATGGCTTAGCCCTTACAGAGGTCTGTAGGAAATTAGCCCACATTGATAAATAATTGATGGGAAGTAATAATTCAAGGGTAGTATTTCCTGTTGATCTTGGATACTATTATTGGAAGAAAATCTCTGACACATTCAACCTAAAAGTCGAAACAAAAGGGATAAATTTTAAGACATTTGTAGCTAGGCCTCAATTTGATAGTAAGGGATTTACAGTGGCTCACTTGAATATCAGAGAAGCTTTCACTCATATTCCCCAACTTGAAGACTATTGGGAAGACTGGAATAAAAAATTTGAGGTCCAGGAAAGGCTATGGTCATGATTAACTTTGGGGCAAGTAGCCACCTTGCAATTGCCCATCAAAATCAAAGGTTTGGAAGAGAAGGAAGGAGAAGGAGTGCTTGATCCCCTGTTCATAGAGAAAGTACAAGAAGATCCCATACTGAAGATGAATTGGGACAGGTGAGAGGAGGACAATATTCAAAGTAGGAAACTCAATGTAATCAGAAGGACTAAGAAGTGGCTAAAAGAAAGCAGGCCTGAAGAACTATCAACACAAGAAATAGAGACTCCTCCAAGTAAAAAACATCCCACAGTCCCTAGAATTCAAAGTACATGCACTAACCCACATACTACTCTTGATCTTGTAGGTGAAAGCCAATCTGAGAATCACCCCAAGAAGAAATTGAAGTCTACCACTACAATTGCTTCCCCTGTTCGAGTTACCCAGTCTAAAAGTAAAATGAATAAGAAGATTTCAAAGAGAAAGGATATTCTTAATCTAGATTCTACTAAAGAAGTCTTCGAGGTGATAGATAGTCAAATACCAGAAGCTCAGGACATGGATGATTCGGAGAACATGATCATGACTAATCCCTTTGAATTTAAAAGTCCATCATCGAAGACCCTTATTGGTGCACCTAAATGGCTTGAGTATTCAATTAGAAAAAAGAGGAGCATTGTACTAGTATCCATGCCGATAGAGGATATGGTGTAAGTGCCTGGGTAACAAGGTAAAAATAAAAAAAATAAAAAAAATTGAAGCAATGTTGGAAGCTGATGAGAAAATAGGGTGATGGACAGTAGAGGAAGCAATAGCACCAACAGACAAAGATGTTAATGATTTAACAGCTAAAGATTTCAAGATCAAAAAGATAGACCTTGGTGTAATTACCCGTGTTGTTGATGCCAAACATTTGGAATCATCAACCAAGAGGATGATCTTCCTAACATTGAAAGATGAAAGGGATAAGAAGGAATTTAAGACATCATTAAGATAGATGGCTGAATAGATCAAATCCATCCATCATCTCTCTCCTATACCTGATTCACAGTTATCTTTGTCATTTGATACAAAGTCCCCAGTGAACATATTGATAAAGGATTAGATCAATCAGAATAGGGTGATTACCGATGCTTACATTGAATAGATAGATTCCATCATTCAGGCCAAAATAGGGTATATCAATTCCCTAAGTAAGAATTGTTGGTTGATAGTAGATTTGGGTACTACTAATGCTATTTTCATTCATGTTTTGTCACTAATGTCAACATATGTTCATGTGGAGTGAACAGACTAGTTATTACTATTGTATGTTGACTGGGAGAAATGTATGGACAATGTACGGATGATTGAGGACAATCGAAGATAAGGATATGAAGAAGGATGTTTGATGACCTTATTCCTAAGGTATCTTGACTTGAGGTTACATATTAGTGATGTTACAAATGATTTATTGAAGATTGGTTTCTAGACTGAGATAGTAATGCTTGATAGAGAAGGTCTCTATATTTTGCATATATCTTACAGGAAAAGATGATTTTGCACATGCACGCTTAGGGGATGATAGAGGAAACATTGAGTAATGTTTTTTTTTTATTGATAGTTGTGAGAGTATTGGTGACATCAGTTGTGGCATGTGTTCTAGAGGAGACCTATTTGGTGGCCGACTTCAAACATGTAGTGTGTATTATGAATAGAGAGCGTGGATTGCAGATCTTGGACTATATTTGATGGATTGTAATTGATGTCTACTTGTTATAGGTACTGTGTGTATCTTAGCATGGGGTTAAATAATTATTTGTATATTGGGAAAGCCTAATTAGCTGACCTAATTAATTATTTGTGTATTGGGAAAGCTTAATTGGATGACCTAATCAATTATTTTAATAGGGTATATATGAGAGATATTTTCCTTTGAAAAGATGTGGTAGAGAGTGAAAAGGTAGAGAAGTGTGGAATCTGTGAGGATTGATTGGTTGTTGGATGTAGAGTAGTGTTTGTGATAATAATACTTCATTGGAAATGACCAAGAAAAGACAATTTCTATCAGACAGTTCACTGGATTAAATATTCCCTATATACACTTGTTTGGATTATGAATCCTTAAGGGTGGATTTAACCTTCTTTGGCTAGTGTGCCTAGGTAGTGAGCCCACTATTTCTCTTGACTCCTAATAGGGTATGTCCTTTAATAGGGAATGTGTAGTGTAATGTTGTAGTAAGCTCCTAACAAGGCTAAATCTTTTAACATGGATACTATACTCTTAGTACACTATTTGTTTGTGCTAATTCCCATTGGAGTTTTACCTTTAACAAGGTTTACTCGACAAAAAGTATTGTGTTATTGTATTGGCATTTACTGTGTTATCATTTGAGTTGAAATTTTGGTTTATAAAGTTTAAAGTTTAATATACTATATCACAACTAATTCACCCCCCCCCAGTTGTGCTTGCAGACTTTTATTAATAACAAGACATATAAAGAGGCCTTAGTTCTAAAGGGTAGTCTAGAGATGGTGATAACTACTTGGGAGAAAGAAAGAACCCAGTGGATGGTAGTGGTTGTGCAGATGACGCATGTACAAAAGTTTGAAGTCATAAAGTTCCTACAGGAAAATCCAGTCACAAGACTAGATGATGATACTCTTTATGTTTTGAAAGAAAACCTGGAATGGAGAAATTTGGTGATCAAATATGGGATCAAAGAATCCAACAAACTGTCAAAAGAACTTTTTTCACTTTTCGATGTAATGCACAATGATCTTAGGTGTATCGAAGTACAACCACTAAAAGAAGATGGGAGAACCATGGAAAAGACAAAGGAAATGGTTTGGTCCTTCAAAGACAAAATATAGGATATCAAGGATGCAATATCACTCTCGGGTTGTGATTTTTCAAAAAGCGCCAAAGTTGAATCCATGCTAGTTATTTGTCTCGATCACCTAGAAACTCATGAACAAATAGAAACACAAGTACGCAAAGATTAGGAATCATAGAAACAAAGAATTGAGCATATCAATTTTCTAAACTATCAAGAAATTATCAACTTTTATGTTGTGCACGTGGAGTGTAAGAAACAGTGGAACACGCCATCAGCTTAAAGCTAGTCTACATCTTCTGCAACCACCACCTATCCCTAAGCGTGCCTCCTGGATTATATCTTAATTATCGGTCCTTTAGGATTATTTTTAGTTTCTTTATCTTAGTAGTTTTCTTTTACTCCCGAGTGGACTTATTTTAAAAACTCTGGTTTTGTTAAAATAGTTATGCCCCTGGGCTATATGTAGGCTGAATTAAGACTTTATGAGGGTCGGCCAATTTTTTATTAAGCATTAGACATAAAAATATTTTGATCTTTCAAGCATATAAGTTCTTTCTAGTAGATTGTACAGACTTTAATCCGTTGGTAAAATGAAATATATCTCATCTTTGGACATGTTTATTTGAAGTAAATGTGTAAATCTTCTATTGAAGTTCAGCATTTGTTTATATATTATTGTTTTGCTTTATGGTGGAAATTCATATGAATGAGAGATTTGTTTGAAGTTAGATTGACAAATTTTTCCTTCAAAGAATAAAATAAGCAGAGGCAAGTCAGTTGGCTTGAATCGTCATCATTTTATTTTTTGAATTATATATATGATGTTCATATCATGTTGATGTGTGAATATGTCTACCTTTAAATGCTTTCCTGGTCAAAAGTATTGTTCTTGTTTATATTTTTAGTTTTTGTTGAATTGAATGCCAATAATTGAAAAGGGAGTGCACCTTTATGCAGAGAGAATAATCATGAGAGATTATCCTAGTTTTTGTTAGAATTTTTGTTCCAAATATTAGATGGGAAAAGAATTATAATGTTTATTTATTTATGGAAAATATCACATTGGAAAAATCTATTAACTAACTATTTTTGGTGACTCTAGTGGGGAAGGGAACAAAGCAATTTTCTATTTTAATAATGAACAATCGCCTATGTATGAGACATTATGGTGCTTCCCCATGAAAATGTCTTTCTTGTAATACAACCAAATTTGGGTTTCTAAGATACATAGGAAGATAGTATAAGTGAATTAAATACTTTGGCTTGGCATTTGAGGAGGACTCCTACAGATTATAGGCAAGAAAACTTGGAATTAGAAAGAGAAGAAGATATTGCTGCAAATATAAGGCTTTTAGTTGAAAGACAAAGGAGAAGAGAAGTTGAAAAGTGGGCTCGCAACTTAGCACCAAACCCACCTAAAGTTCCAAGAAATCAAGAACGTCCTAATAATTAATCTCACCCAAATGTTATTATCCATTCAGACTGGAGTCTAGAAGGTATACTAGGTCTTTTAGAAGAGAAGGAATAGTTAACCCAATCTTTGAAATTTTACAAAACTTGAATTTTCCCCCAATTCTCACTATAAGAAGATCCAAAACCAGACCACCTTCACCACCTAGAACCCCTATTTCATCAATTTTTCAGGCTCTTATCTTACAATTGACTATTCTTCCAATTGTAATAAACCTAAATCCTTCTACTTTGATCATGGCGCAACCCTAGGGAGCAACTATAGAGCCTCTAAACTTAGGATTGTAATTAAATACCCTACCTAAAGGAGAAAAGGAAGTCTTGCCTAGATTTAATGGTAATAGGAGTAAAAATACTGATGAATATTTAAATGCTTTTAATGTGGCCTATGGTGTTTTGGCGGTGCAACATCAATATGTTACAGTAAGATTATTTGTGCAAACTCTCACTAACAGTGTTGCGGAATGGTTTCATCATCTACCCACAAGCTGTATTACTAGTTGGGATGATATGAAGACCAGATTTGAAGCAAGATTTAATAGAACAAAGGATGAACACTCCTTATTGACTAAATTAACCCAGCTTAAAAAGGGACTTCATGAACCTATGAGAGAGTTTGTTTCTAAATATGATAAGATTATTAATAAGATTCCTGCTAATCAAAGACCTACAATAGAGAATCAGAAATATTTATTTATCAATACAATGCCCCCTTATATAAGTTTTTACTTGAAAAGAGAAAGAGTAGTAGATCTGGTCATTTCGCAAACCACAACCATACAATAGGAAGATGACCTAATCATTGTTGGAAAATGGAAACAATAAGTTCAAACTTCTAATGCACAAACACCTTCATCCTCAGAGCCTATGCTGCAAAGATTAGTAAATGACGTAATTGCCCTCAAGAGACAATTACCCAAAACCAATTCTCTTTATCATGATATACCCAAAAGGTTTCCTAATCAAAATGTTGGTCCCTCAGGAAAGAAGTTGTGATAGTCTTGTACATCTTAGAAATTAGCAATAGAAGGATCTTCTAGCACCAAAGGTAATATGTATTTATTACATTTAATTGATGATCACGATGGTTATACTTCTCTAGAAATGGTACACTATATACAAATGAATAATTAGAAAGGAATTATTGAAGAAAATCCCAAAGATGAAGCGGATCTGAAACTACATGGCGACTCTGGAAGATACTTTCTGGAATATGAGTATGATTTTGAAAGAGGTAGCGATATTTTAGTGACTTTGGAGGAACCTTCATGTTCATTTTTAAGAAGGAATCAATGAACAGACATGTCATCAGGACACACACCATCTTCTGAGTCTGTTCATAGAGAAAAGGAACCATTGAACCAAACTGGCATAATTTTAAAAGGTTAGAGTTCAAATGCTCCCGAGGTTCAAATGTCAAAAAGTTTCAAATCTGATTCCTCTTTTGATATTCTTGAATTTTTAAAATATTCTAGAATAGAGATATCTCCTGTAGAGTATCTTAAGATAAACCCAAGGGAATTAGATAAATTGTTTGAATATGTTGAAGGGGATGTTAGGCCTAAGGTTAATGAAAAGGAGAAAACTAACATCCAAGTAGAGAAGGAGCCTTCCCTTACTTTGCTTAACCAATCAAAGGATTTTGAACCCCAACCAGAAAAGGATAATTTTGTAGATTTTTCACAATCAAATCCTAAACCTGATCCTTTTTATGTATATGTATTCATACATGGATACAAGTTGAATAATAGCATTATTGATTACGGAGCTTTAGAGAATATAATGCCTTCCACGTTTTCCAAAGCACTAGATCTACCCCTAACCAAAACCTTCAGTAGGTGTTACTCTATGGACTCTAAGAAAGTACTGCTACTAGGGAAAATTAAAGATGCTAAGGTAGCTTTGGTGGCTGCATATCCTGAAAAAAATATCAAACTGACAATACTAGTTGTTGACATCCCTACCAGCGATGGCATGATTTTGAGTAGAACCTTTTGCAAGGACTTGGGAGGGGAGATCAAATTGGATTTCCCAAGCCATCATTCCTATAGGAAAAGAAAAGGTTACCCTTCAACCTAAGTCTAAATATAAAAACAAGGTCTTCCCTTCTGAAGACCCTAGGTCAGACATTCTGCAACAGGAATCAGAATTTGGGAATTACCTGATTCTACCTGAAGAAGATATGATGAAACTATATTCCTAGGAAGACTTAGTGTGGAATATGGAGTTTTATTTGAAGTTGTTCAAGTGTTGGCTCCAGGGCCGGTGTTGTTCTAATATTTCCATTAGGGGAAAAGACACCTTTTGCATTCAAGTTAGAGTTCAATAATACAAACAACACAGCGGAGTATGAAGCTTTGTTGTTGGGGATAAAAGAATAAAAAAGGATGGGAATCAAGTTGTTGAGAGCCAAAGGAGAAACAAAGTTTATCATGAAACAAATGTAGAAGATCTTTGTAGTAAAGAATGAAAGATTAAAGCATTACCACAATAGGGTTTAGGACGAGATTGAAGGCTTTGAGGGTTTTTCTATAGAAGCAATTCTGAGAGACTTGAACTCAAGAGAAGATGTGTTAGAAGGATCAACTTCCCTTATGATTCCTCATCCAGAATTCAATCAGGATGTATATGAAATTCAGATCATCCATCATCTTAGTGTGCTTTATAATGCAAACTCTTGGCAAGTATTCAATAATGATAAATAAATTAATGCTTTCATGCAGTGTGTTGATATGTTTTCTTCAACATATTTTGAAGGTTCACAAGCTAATTGTTATGAATATTGTCCTGATAAAGAAGAGAATCAACACCCAAAAATTATCCAGTTGAAGGGGAAAAATATTCCTAAAGGCTTGGTATCATTGGAGAAACTGTTCAATAGGAGAGATGGTTATAACGAAAAAGATGGAACACAGGGGACCTCCAATTTAGGTGCCTATGAGAAGGTCAATATAGGGGATGAAGTTGATCCTAAGTTTGTCAATCTTGGGACTTGTTGTACATAGGATGAAATGCAAAGGTTTAACCAATTATTGAAGTTATATAAAGTTGTTTTTGTAAGATTTGATGAAAAACAAATCTATTAAGCCCAAGAAACCTACCTGCAAAAACCTGTCACAAGGAAGAAATCTGTAGGAAACAAACAAGGGTTTTGCTCTGACAATGTGAAAGTTTATTATCATCCAAAAGAATGAGTAAAAATATACAAAGGATCAATCCTTGTAGAAGGAGATCATAAAACCTAATAGGAAACCCTAATACGTAAATAGGCATTTAATAATTAGATTTAATTATTAAATGATTAATGCAAGTGCATAAAGTGAAATCTTAAGACGTAAAATTAATTTAATCAATGTAACTAAATTAATTCTTTACTCTAACACCCCTCCTTAAGATGAGAAACACTGCAGCTACAAACAATGCAAGAACGAAGCAAAGGAAATACAATGCCGAAAGCAAATTTGGGTCCCAAAAACATGGCCTGAGAAGGTACTCAATCATAACCATATCTCTATGAAATAGAGAAACAAGGAAAACCACATGGGAAAAAACTTCCTCCAAAAAGAGATAGAAAGCAGAAAAAAATAAGAAGGAAGGTAGGCCTCATGAAGACCCCCCAAGGACAACTTCCTTCACCCCACGCATAGAACACAGCTAAAGATACCACAAGGATGCAAAAGGCTTAGTGAAGATGTTAGCAACCTTCTCCAAAGTGGGAACATAATCCAAGCTAAGAAAACCATCCTGAATCAGCTACCTGATGAAATGCATATGGATCTCAATGTGCTTGGTTCGTTGATGCTCAACTGGGTTGCGAGAAATATGAATGGTACTCTAATTTTCACATCAAAGAAGAGTGGGACTATCAAGAGGAAACCTAAAATCTATAATTAATTGTCGAAACCATAAAACCTCCTGACTAGCTAGCACAACTACTCAATACTCTGCCTTTGTAGATGATAATGCAACAATAATATTCTTCTTGCAAGACCATGTGATATGACCAGATTTAAGAAGAAAAAAAAGCCAAAAGTAGACTTTTGACCATCTATATCACCACCCCAATCAGCGTCTGTGAAATTGATAATGTGAGGAGGTCCTGATTTATAGTGAATGTGATATGAAGTAGTGCACCAAATGTACCTCAAAATACATTTAGCAGATTGCCAATGACTCTCATGAGGATCATGGGAGAATCGAGAGACAATTCCAACCATAAAGTAAATGTCAGGATGAGTGTGTGTCAGGTATAAAAAACTACCCAAAAGATGCATGTATAAGGTGGAGTCCATTGAAGGAGTAGAGTAATTGGTAGACAAAAGAACACCTGACTGAAAAGGTGTGGGAGCAATCTTGCAATCAAGCATGTTGAATATCTAAAGCATGTCAAGAGAATACTTCTACTCGTGTATGTAAATCCCATCCGAAGACTAAATAACCTATAGGCCCAAAAGTAGTGCAAAACTCTAAGATCTGTCATCTCTAACTACTCCATCAATGCTCTTTGAACACTTGGAATCATAGAAGATGAGCTACTTGTGATGATGAGATCATCAACATACAACACAAGTATCACAAGATAAGCCCCATGACATTGAATATACACTATAGGATTAGAATGATAGTAGGTGAAGTGTGAGGATAGCAAGAAAGAGTCCATCTTCTTGTACCAAGCTCAAGGGGCTTGTTTGAGACCATATAATGACCTCCAAAGTCTACACATAAGAGAATATTCATACAAAAAATCCTAAGGCTGCTCCATATAGATCTCCTCATGTAGATCCCCATGAAAGAATGCACTCTTCACATCCATCTAATACACTGTCCAACCCTATGAAGCTGCAAGAGAAAGTACCAAGCAAATAGAATTCATCTTGGTGATAGGAGCAAAGGTCTTGGAGTAATCAATACCCTCCACTTGTGAAAATCTCTTTGCAACAAGATGTGACTTATACTGGTCAATAGAACCATCTACAGCATACTTGGTATGGTACACCCACTTGCACCAAACCAACTTTCTTCCTTTCAGAAGAGTACAAAGATCCCAAGTGTGATTATTCATCAAAGAAGAGTACTCCTCATCCATAACCCTATCCCACTCAGGATTTCCTGTCACCTCTGAAAACTTCTAAGGATAATCTAAAATAAAATGACTCAAAAAAATAGTACCAGATCGTTGAGCATAAGTATGACGGGTATCTTAAGGATCTCCTACCAAAGAACTAGCAACACTGATAGTATCATGAACCCACTTGGGCACTCACAGAATATCTAGTGGAGGAGGGGAAGGTGGATCATCATCTAAATCATCCTTAGAGGATATATAATCCTGAAGAGGAGAAGAGGAAGTGCTAGGAAATGAGGGAGAAGCTTGTGATGGAGGATCCATTTGAGGATAGCGCTTATCAAACTGAACATCTCACCAAAACAAGGCCTCTCTAGAATCAGGATCAAACAACCTTTATGCCTTCATATCATCACAATAGCCAACAAATATGAGTGGTCGACTCTTCCTCTCCATGGCTTTCCTTTGAGAATCTGTAATAAATGCCCAAGCCTCACTACCAAACCCTCAAAATGTAGAAACATCAGGCTTGACATGAGACCAAGCCTCCTCAAGAGTCAAATGTCATAATGCCTTATGAGGCATCCGATTCTGAATGTAGTTGGCACAATTCACTACCTTTTCCCCAAAAAAGGACATCATATCTTGAGACTGTATCATACAATTATCCATATCCTAAAATTTTATGTTCTTTCTCTCAGCAACTCCATTCTGCTGAGGAGTATGGAGAACTGTTAGCTGATGTAATATACCCTTCTCAGTGCAAAAATCATGAAAAGACTAATTCACATATTCCCCCCATTGTTAGTGCATATTCGCCTAGCAGAAAGGCTAGACTTCTTCTCCATAAATGTCTTAAAGACTCAAAATGAATCAAAGACATCAGAATTTTACTTCAAGAAGTACACCCATGTGCATCTAGAGAAGTTATCAATAAAGGTGAGCACATAATGAGAACCAGAAAAATAAGGAGTGGGAAATGACATGAGATCACCGTGTATCAACTCCAATGGTGCCTTAGCATGTGAGGGTCTATCTGTCGGAAAATGATCTCTATGATGTTTTCCAAGTGCACAACCTCGAAAAACACCATCAGTACAAGAGATCTAAGGAAGCCCAATCAATAATTCTTGTGTACTCATCTGTTGGAGATATATGTAGTTGACATGGCCAAAATGCTCATGACAAAGCTTGCTTACTATGTCTGCATAAGCAACAAGAGAAACACCTATATAATCAGATCTCTCAAGTCCATCAAACCTGTATAAGTGAGACTCTAAATCAACACTCCTAGTAGAAAAAACCAAATTAGGATCATGGAGGTCTCAAATAACTACATCATGTGGTGAGAACTCAACTGTCTTACCAGAACCAGAATGGAAAATATGATAGATAGACATGAGGTTCATAGAAATGGCAAGAACCAAAAGAACATCCTCTAGAGAGCCACCATCCAATGAAATAGTACAAGAACCTATAACTAAAATTTGTGTTGATTCACCAACTACAATCTATGTAGTAACACTCTGAGAAAGAGAGGTAACCAAACTAGGTGTGTGTGTGTCATATGGTGGGAAGCACCTAATCAATGATCCATGTAGTAGTGGAAGATAATGCTCATGCAGAAAGAGCATGGCCTTTCCCTGTGGAAGTAGGTGAAGGCTATGGAGAAGTAATAATATGCTATTGCAAGGCTTCCTCTAGAGCCTCAAGACATTTCCAACACCTGGAAACTGGATGCCCTTCCTTGTCACAAAAAATGCAAGGTTCACCTATGAACTTCTTAGTCTTGGAGGAAGAATCACCAGACTTAAAATATTTACCCTTAGGAGTGGATTTCTTAGACTCTATTTTCTAAGGTGGCTTGGAGGAATGCTCACTAGAAACTTAATATGTTTTGGGCTTCTTCTTCTGCTTCTATGTCCCCTTAGAGTTCTGAGCAACCAAATCTTGGTTCTTAGTTCCTGATAAATAATCCAACTGTGTGAGCTTGGCCTGCTCTCTAGTCAACCGATAATAGAACACATAAAAAGTGGGCATGTGGAATCTCTAACCCAATGCATCCATGGTAGAGTGGAAGGTAGAGGAGAAAATATCAAATTTTCCCCGAAGCTCTGACAGAATCTGGTAGATGCACTCTGTGTCAGTCTTAGTCTTTCCACATCCATGTAATAAATACCTCTACTACTTGAACTTCATCAAGAAGTCCTCAATGGATGGAAAATGATCTGGTATAAGAGAGGTAAGATCTACTTCAATCTAAAGTAGACTGAACTCATTCACTATACCAAACAATTCGTTAAGCTAGGTCCACATAGCTAGAGGGGTATTGCACCCATCAAGATGAAACTGTAGGTTATCTGATACATGTAAATAAATTAACACCATTGCCTCATCTATTTTGTTTCTGTGTTGCATGACCTTGAAAGGCCTCTGTAAAACTGGTTGCACTTTGTCTAAACAAGACCGCAACACTTTTGACTGGAGAATCCGTGTCATCAGTGTTCCATGTGTGATAGTTATGAGGGGTGATAATTTCTAGACAAGAAGAGGTCTTGGCCATATTTTTAGAAGGGGTCTTGTTTTGATATAATTTCAATTTTACTGGAATAAATTATAGAAAAAAAAGAAATAAAACACACCCACAATTCAATAAACTGAACCCTAGAAACTGGAAAAGATTCCTTATAATGAGAGAGAAAAAAATATTCAAATGAGTATCATGTGTACCTTTGAATTTTTTTGATGAAGATAACCATAAATCTGGACAGCAATTGCATGTAAAAAATATTGCAATTCAAAGTATGGTGCCCATGAGGGTTTGAAGTTCTGCCTTTTCAGATCTACTAATGTAGATGTTGGCTCATGCACGACGGTCAGAGGAATAAGGTGCAGGTCTAGTAAATAACACTGGGAAGGACACCACTATAAACAACACTAAGAAGGACACCCAAAACTACAACCAAAACCTCTACAATCATATCTGAAAACTACAACCAAAACCTCTTCAAATTAGCTGAAAAATCGCTAAAAAAATTTGTCAAACCCTTGCTCCTCTTTTTTCAAACATGAACAAGTTACAAAAGATCCAGCTCTGATACCATGTAAGATTTGATGAAAAACAAATCCATTAAGCTCAAGAAACGTGCATGCAAAAACCTGTCACAAGGAAGAAATTTGTAGGAAATAAACAAGGGTTTTGCTCTGACAATGTGAAAGTTTATTATCAGCCAAAAGAATGAATAAAAATATACAAAGGATCAATCCTTATAGAAGGAGATCGTAAAACCTAATAGGTAAATATGCATTTAATAATTATATTTCATTATTAAATGACTAATGCAAGTGCATAAAGTGAAATCTTAAGAGGTAGTAAAGTTAATTTAATCAAGGTAATTAAGTTAATTCTTTACTCTAACAGTGTTTGTCTGGTCCTACGAAGATCTTAAGAATTTCAAACAAGGTAAGGTTCAACATCATATACCTTTAAAGCCTAGTACTAGTCCTTTTAAGAAGAAGCTCAAAAACTACAATCCAAAGGTAGCGGATGCAATTTTCAAAGAAGTTGAGAAAATGTTGAAAGCTTGTATAATCTACCCGATCCATCATTCTACATGGGTAGCAAACATTGTGCCAATATGGAAAAAGAATGGAGAAATACGCATCTACTTTGATTTCCATAATTTGAATCAGATGATTTTAAAAGATAATTCCCAATCCATGTCATGATCATATCCTAAAAATTGTTGCTTGTTTAGAAATGATGTAGTTGTTAGACAAATTTTCTAGTTATAACCAGATAAGTGTAGCAGAGGAAGACCAACACAAAATGACCTTTATGATGTCTTGGGGGACTTTTTCTTATAACCGAATGCATTTCAATTTGATTAACACAGGTTCCACATTCCAAAGGGACATGAATGCTACCTTTGGTCATCTAAGGGATAAGCCAATTGTGATATATATTGATGATCTTACTGTCTTCTCTTGGTGTAGAAGAAAACATTTCAAGGATCTTCAACTAGTGCTACAAAGATGTCAAGATCATGGCATCTCTTTAAATCCTAAAAAATCTATTTTCTATGTTACAAAAGGAAAATTTTTAGGTCACTTAGTGTCTAAAGAAGGGATTAAAGTAGACTCGGAGCATGTAAAATTTATCCAAAAATTATCTCTTCCATCAAACAGGAGTGGAGTGAAGTGATTTTTTGGTGAGGTGAACTTTCTTCGAAGGTTTGTCCCAGATTTTGCAAAAACTACTAGACCCATGGAAAATCTAATGAGTGAGAAACAAAATTTCAAATGGAGTGAAGAGGCAACCAAAGTCTTTGAAGCAGTAAAAGAATCCATTTCCCAACCTCCAACCTTGATCTATCCTGACTTTAAGAAAGATTTTATCATTTATTGCTATGCATCGGAGCATACTATGTCAGGCATATTGTTGTAGAAGAATGGGGTAGGAGAATAAGTCCTCATTTATTTTATGAGTATTCCTCTGAGGAAACATGAACTCAATTATTCTCTCACTCAGAAATAGGCTTCGCTATAGTGAAAGTTGTCAAGAACTTTAGGTACTATATATTGCATTTGCATTCTAAAGTATATGTACCAAGCACTATTGTAAAATTTATCTTAACACAATAGGAAGTTTGGGTCAACAACAGGGCTACCTAGGTGTCTAAAATAAAGGAATTTGATCTTGACATTAAGCCTACCAAACTAGTTCGGGGAAAAGGTTTGTGTCGCCTCATTGCTAAAAATAAGGAAGAGGAGGATAACACCCCTCGGGTACTTTTTGTAGGATTGAAATCTGATTGGTTTTTAGATATTGCTCACTACCTAACTTATGGTGAATTTCCAAATTAGATGGGTGCAAAGGACCAGAGAAACTTGACACTCAAGGTTGCGAAACATGTAATAGTTGATAATATTCTGTATAAAAAGGGGTTGAATGAAATGTTTCTTAGATGTGTAGAAAAATAGAAGAAGGAGAAGGTATTTAAAGATTTCAATAGTGAAGCTTGTGGAGGCCATTATTCTTCAACTATGATAGCCTTCAAAATCCTAAGGAATTACTATTACAATCCAAGCATGTTTAGAGATGCCTATTAGTGGGTGGCAAGGTGTGAAAAATATATGCTCTTTTTGAGAAATCCTCAACTAGTAGCTTTGCCTTTAAGGCTAGTCATTATTGATGAATCTTTTAAGGAGTGGGGTTTAGACTTCATTAGACCTCTAAATCCCCCCTCTTCTTTTGGACACCCACATATTTTAACAATGATAAACTATTTCACAAAGTGGGTAGATTCAATCCCAGTAAAGAAGACCATGACAAGTGTAGTCTATGATTTCTTGAGAGAGTACATTCTAGTCTGATTCAAAGCTCCGCATAAGATCATAGCCAATAATGCCTCAATTTTTTCCTTAGAAGAGTTACAAGTATTTTTCTATGATCATGACATCTGTCTAACACACTCATCAGTTTATTTTCCCAAGGGTAACGGGCAAGAAGAATCAACCAATAAAAATTTGATTGCCATCATGAAGAAATTGGTGAATGAGAATGAAAAGGATTGGCATAATAAATTGTATGAATCCTTATGGGAAGACAAAAATTCTCCCAAAAGAGAAATTGGAATGACCCCCTTTGAATTGATTTATGGTGTTGAGGCTCAACTTTCTTTACCATTGAAATTTATGCTGCCAAATTATAAAGGGTGATTGAGGGTAATACTTTCCATAATGCCCTGGAGAAAAGGATTATGTACCTTTCAAAGATAGAAGAGGAACATGAGAACCTGGTTTATAATATCACACAACACCAAGCTCAAGTTAAGAAAATATTTGATCAGAGAGTGAGGCCTAGGATTTTTATGGAAGGGGACTCGGTGCTGCTTTGGGATAAACGTAGAGAACCAAAAGGAGCTCACAAAAAATTTGAATATCTCTAGAAAGTTCTTTCTGAACCTCTATTTATGTGACCTTCAAGTTATTTTTGTAAACATCTTAAAGTTGTTCAGTATAGGTGGAGCAGAAAGTGAAGAAGGTAATCATGGTTGTGCATTCAAGATTTTAGGGTTTGATGAATTCTAGTGACTTCGGACAAAACTTTGGCACTATTGATTCAATTGTTGAGTAGAGGTAGATTTTGGGTTTCCCTACTTCTAGCTTCATATGTTTATTTTTGTGGAGCTGCACTGTAATCAAAATAACATACAATAAGTCATCCCTACCTAAAGTTGAGCGCACAACTAGTCTTGTAAGTTCCACTCCAAAAATGGGTGACATGTCTCTCTTGCATGTGTCTGTTGAATAAATCCTTGAGAGGTTCAGAAATCCAAAGGAGGGTCTATGGCAGAAAAGGTTGTCAGCAGTGTGCTCTTAATAGTAGCGGCCTTTCCCACTGTCACCTCGTGCCCAGAATTAGTCATGGAATGCATGAATAAGTACAACAGATAAAATAGATGCATTCATACCTCTTCTAGAGATGTTTTAGTGAAAATAGAAAGAGATACAATAATGGTGGCAATGGGCATTCCTCACAAGGATTTGTATGAAGAATGGTCCATAGGAACGTCATACTCATTCTTTTCTAAGAAAAATAAGGTATACAGAAGTGTGATTGCCTAATATTGGCTTGAGAGGCAAAAAAAAGGAGGATCAAGATTGCCTATCCCTTTAACTAGGGAGAATCTCATCATTGAATTCAAGGAACTAGTAATATTGCTCAATAGAGTAAAAGGGAATCAACACGCTTTCTATTGGTAGGATTGGATGTACTTTTTTATCCAGGTGCTCTTAAATGGTGGGAAATTTCTAGATTGGGCAGAGGTGATAGCAGAAAGACTACATGATGGTCTGGCCAACCCTTTGGGAAAAAGAGGTTTTTACATGTTTTCCTATATTTTCTACTTGTTAGCATGTACTAGGGAATGGAGTGGCTTTCCCCGTGAGCCATGGGTTCCTAACATGAAATGTATGAATATCATCCTTCATTGCAACAACGATATAATGTAGGTATTTTTGCAAGGACTAATGATGTGTTTTTTGCCAAGATGATTTATGAGCTACAGGGGAATGTGAATAAGAGACTTTCTGGTGAATCCATGGAATTAATTAGTATTTATGGGATTTTCTTCATACAGTTCCCCAAATTTACATACCTCAAAGTTGGCAAACTTGAAGGAGAACCTCGTAGACTCCCAAGGTACGTCCTAGATGACTTTGTCCTGACAGAGGTATGCAGATAATTAGCCCACATTTATAAACAATTTAAGGGAAGTAATAATTCAGTGCAATTATTTCTTGTTGATCTTGGATACTATTTTTATAAGAATACATCTGACGCACTCGACCTAGAAGCCAAAACAAAAGGGGTAAATTTCTATATATTTGCAGCTAGGCCTCAATTCGACAGTAAGGGATTTGCAGCAGCTCACTTGAATATTGTTGTCACATAGGTTTGCACCCTTGCTGAAAGCTTCTCTAATAGCAACCTAGTGAAACATGGAATCAACCTCCAAGCTGTGGGACTTGAACTATGAGGTTGAATCTCCGGAGAAGGCCGGCTTCCTCTACTATCAGGATGCACCTAGAAATATCTCTTGCAAGGAAAAGGGAGAAGGAGATGCAGAAACCAAATTACTTGAAAGGAAAGGTGATACACCAAGATAGGACCTACTTTCTTCTGCCTTGAAACTGCACTACACATCCATATAACTCAATTGATACAACTTCTACCACATGATTTTAGCAAACATGTGAAGGTCAGAGACTAAAATTACTACAAGGGAAGAGAAACTTCACAATACAGTAGTCTAAGTGAAATAGACACAACACACAATGAACCAGAATCAGCTTGATCAATAAAGGGTAAAACATCTACTCAATTATTGATTGCAAAAGAGGAYAACATGAATTACACAGAATGAGGCACAAGGTAATTACAATAACARCAAGCTKTCATAGAACCAGAAGAGAAGYAGATGGATGAAAAGAAATAGATACAGGAGAAAAATACTACAAATATCAAACTACCTTCCAACCCCTTTACAAGATGAGCCTCGACTCATACTTATACAATTTTGAAGCCAACTGCAACCTTCTGCAATAACTTCCCGATCGGATCGTCTATTCTGTTTAGCCACCACCTAGCCCCTGAAAGTCATCACCTCAAAAAATCAACATAAATGCTCATCTGCAGAAACGGCCATGTCACTCTAGAAGAGCCTCAAAAGTCTTTGAAATACAATAACTACTCTGCACATTCGAGCGACTATGACCTCTGATCCTTTCTCTATGAAATATCTGATTCTCAGAGATGAGAAAATATCTCAGCTTTCTGTCCTTAAGACAATCTGATCTTCCCTGGAAATCCCTGCAAAATGAACGAATCATCTCTGCCTTTGTCGCTTACTCGCAGCCTCTGAAAGTTTGTTTCTGTTTTATGCGCGAGTGCGCGACGAGCTCTTTCTTCCTTTAGTCGCAAACTCGCGAGCTACATCCTCTTAACATTTCCTCTTCAGCGACTGAGCGACGAGCATCGCTTCCTTTGTTAATCACTCAGTCACGAGCTTCTTTTGACTTGTCCTTATTCCTTAGCGGGTGCGCGACAGCATCTTTCCTTACTCGATCGCACAGTCGCTAGCGGTTTTCTCATTACTTCTCTTTCTGGGCGAGCACGCGACGAGCACATCTTTCTCTTGGTCGCGCAGTCACGGCCCCTTCCTCCTTTATCTTTTATGCTTGACGATTGAGCGACAAGCAGCTGATGAGTGGCTTTCTTTCTTCGGTCGCGCACTCGCAGGTCGCCTCTTTTTTATCTTCTCTGCTCAGCGAGTGAGCGACGAGCACAACAATCACTGTGGTCACCTAGTCGCGCTCTGTTCTCCCTAGGTCTTTATTACTCGGCGACTGAGCGACTAGCCACTTTACTTCGTCAATCGACCAGTCGCTGACCCTTTTGAATATTTGATCCTTTCTGTGCGACTGCACGAGGAGTCCATCTCTCAACTCATCGCTGAGTCGCGAGCTGCATTCCTTTTGTTCCTTATCTTTTGCGAGCACGCGACGAGCATAGCCTTTCCTTCGGTCGCGCAGTCGCTAGCTATTTTTCCATTTATCTTTATGTTTGGCGACTGAGCGACGACTCTGCTTCCAACTCGTCGCGCAGTCGTGACCTATCTTGCCTTTGCATACATTGTTAAGCGAGTGAGCGACCGAGCCCATTTCTTGCTCGTAGCGCACTCGCGCTCAACTATCTTTTCCGGTCCTCTGCTCGGCGACTGCGCGACGAGCCACCTCCTTTTCCGGTTGCACACTCGCGGGGAGAATTATGTCTGTCCTCATTTTGCAGCGACTGGGCGACGAGCAGCTATTTTTTAATCATCGCGCACTCGCGACCTGTTTCCTTTTCATATGCATTTCTCAGCGACCGAGCGATGAGGCCCTATTCTTGCTCGTCGCGCAGTCAGACTGCTTAAATCTTGCAACACAACTTCAACGCGATTGCGTGATGACATAACTTTTCAGCTCGTCGCGCAGTCAGGGGGAAAATGAACTAAAGCAAGAAAAGGCTGCGACTGAGCGACGACTGCAGACGGCAGCTCGTCGCGCAGTCGCGCAACTTTAAACTTGAAGAAAACTTAAAACGCGATTGACAGCTCGTGTAAAAGGCATGACTTTTGAAAAAGGGGAAGCTATCCTTTGGCGGGAAAACATAGAGGAGGGCCAAAATGCATGGATGGGGAATTTTGGGCAACATTTT
>MU225832.1:1180401-1245335 GCA_018584345.1 Thuja plicata | reverse complement strand
CTCACTCTCCTTATCTCCTTCCTCCTCATCCTCCTCCTTTGTCTCCCCCTCTCCATTTCCCCGATCTTACACTCTCCCTCTTTCTATTCTCTCCCTCTTCCCCACAACTCTACCTCTCTCTATTTCACCTATCCATTTCCTCCTCCCTCCTCGCTTTCCCTCCCTATCCCCTTCCTCCTCCTCTCTCCCTCCTCTCCCTTTCCCTTGATCACACTCTCTCCTTTATGACCCCTTAGGAAAATTTATGACCCCTCTCTCTACATTTGTTAATATTTCTATACTAGGATTGAAATAAATAGAAAAAAGATCAAATAATGAACACAAAGACACATAATTTATCCTAGGAAAAACCCAACCACACCATAAAACAATATCCTTTATTTATAAAATAAGTTTGAATACAATGCTTCAATATTCTGAGACACTTAATCAGAATAATAATCAATAATGAATGCTCATAATATACGCTACATCCACATCCATAATATATCAAGAATTTGAACACATAATCTCTCCAATCGATATCATAGTAAGTGAAAATGCAAAACCATTAATGAATATATATAGAAAGAACTATTAGCATTGAACATGTCACCCAAGAGGCTTAACAAAGAAGTTTGATCATATTCTCATCGAATGCAAAGAAATTTTTAAATGGTAGGCACTGAAAATGCAAAAGGGTAGGCTCTTCAAATGGAAGACTTTTCCATTCTCCACTACATGACTTATTATATTCCACACGGATCTCTTGAGTGTCACTAGGTGGAGAAACTTCATATTTCTAAAGAAGTTATTTAGAAGTCCTCTCTTTCATTTAGAAAGGAAGTCCATAAATAAAAAGTACAAGTAAGAAGGATAACTTCTGAAGCTACACATCTTCAACACTCTCTCTTATCAAAGAATACATCTTTACAAATATCGTGAAGAGAATACCATTGTAGGTATGAAAATATATCTTGTAGCTACTGAATTTCAACACTCCATGTTAGAAAGAGATAGATCTTTCATACAAGCATGATGGAGCTACAACTACAAAAATGTCAATAACAAAATCTCATCACAAATTTTCCCAACAAAACATTGTTATCTCAGCAAAACAATATTCACCATAGATGCTCCTAGAGGGTGAAATAAAGAAACAACAAGTAAATTCATGGAGTCACACACATGAATTCCATTGTGGCTACTCCCAAAGGGTGGATCCACCATAGCTACTCCTAGAGGATGGAATATGGGATTTCACCTCAAAATTCTCCTAGAGAAGAATGCAATACCACCTTGCCTACTTGCAGAGGGTGGTACAAGGGATTTCACCTCAAATTATCTCATAGATAAGAACTCATTATCAAGGGATTGCACCTCAAAATTCTCTTATAGAGAAGAGCTCATTATTAAGATATTGCACCTTGAACTTCTCTCACAAAGAAGAACTCATTAACAAGGGATTTTACCTTGAACTTCTCTCACAGAGAAGAAATCATTAACAAGGGATTGCACCTCAAACTTCTCCCTCAAGGAGAAGAACTAATTAACAAGTCTTGATGATGATAAGGCTCTCTTTGAGACAAATATCAACCTTCTGGCTTCTCAAACCAAACTCCCTCTAAAGTTGATATCAACCTTCTAACCTCCTTGTCCAAGGTTTCTTGTGATGAATAGACAAACTCCCTATGAATGGTGACTCCCTCTAAATGGTGACTCCCTCTCAGCTGGGGTAGCATACTTCAATCTTTGATGATCACAATACCACAAAATTCACTCCAATATTGTCCAACAATGAGCTTTAGCAGTCACACTGCTACACAAGCTTGTTGATTCTCTGCAAAAGGTATTGGCATTCTTCCTTTGCCACACACGCTCCCTCTAAATCTTATTTCTTCCTCTTTGAGAAAAACAAATCACAATTAAAACATGTAGGTTCTTCCTCTTTAATGAATTTATATGTCACCAAATCACTCCCATGACTACAAGAAGTGTCCCCATGTTCATTTCTACAGCTTGCATGAATTTGCATGTAATATTTCATCACCACGTTGCTTCTCAATCTATCCTATAAGCATTTTTAGTGATATTAGTGGAATTTCATAGAATCAAAATAGTTTCAAATAGAAATACAAATGCTAGAAGCATACAAGATTCACTATTACCAGTGTATGAATTAATATCTACAAAATATTCATGAAATTATTCAAGGCTATGAAGTACTTATCTTCATGAACAAGATGCTTTGTTAAACCTAGCTCTGATACCATGTTAATTTTTCTATACCATGATTGAAATAAATGGAAAAAGATCAAATAATGAACACAAATACACACAATTTATCCTGGGAAAACCCTCCTACATGAGGGAAAAACCCAGCCACGCCACAAAATGATCTCTTTTATCTATGAAACAAGTATGAATACAATGCTTCAATATTTTGAGACACTTAATTAGAATAATATTCAACAATGAATATCTCCAATAATAAAATTCTTAGAACATATGCTACAACCACATCCATAATATATAAAGAGCTTGAACATAGAATCTCTCCAATCAATATCTCAGTAAGTGAAAATGAAAAACCTGTAATGAATATATATAGAAAGAACTATCAGCATTGAATATGTCACCCAAGAGGCTCAACAAAGAAGTCTTATGATATTCTCTTAGAATGCAAAGAATTATTGAAATGGTAGGCACTAAGAATGCAAAAGGAGGGGCTTTGTTGGTGTTTTAAAATGATTTTATGCTTTGCAAGCTACCAATATACCTATAGATGCATTTTAAGGAGTGGTTAGTTCCAAATATGGGGAAATCTATGGTAACTGGACCAACTATAGGGACAAGACTACCCTCTGCACTTTTGGATCTGCAATACCAAGGCAGGTACCCCTAATCCAGCTCAATATACAACACTTTATGACTCTCTCTAAATTTAAACAACAAAAAATGATAAGAAAGTGTTGAATGATAACCATTCATTCATTGACTCTCAATTACCATGAAGAACATGCAACACACAACCATAATACTTAAAAGGGTTTTGAAATGGTTTTGTTTTAAAATTTTCATAATATAGCCAAACCCAACCAAACATGTATCACTATAGAAAGTACTGATTTCTGACCAGTGCCTTATCCATTGCGCAATATCTTTAATGAAGATACAGAATACAAAAACCAACTATTGTCAAGTATTCAAAGCCATAAATACAACTAACCCATACCTATGTACTTCTTATAAAATCTGTGTGCATGCCAAATAAATCTATGTCTTATCAAGACCAATATTTAATTCGATCCTAGATCAAAACTACGGAATAACAACATACACACAAATAAATTATATGCAATGAATCAGAAAACTCACAACTCAAGAAGTGGAAACAAAGGAGAGACTTGAATCTGGAGTATTTATATTAAGTATGAAGAATCATGCTCATGTATACAATTTGCTTCAAAATATACTTCAATAATGGAATAATACCTAAAACTTTCTACTCTATATTGACACAGTCTAATACAATCTTCTATATCCCTAACTGGAAACTCATATGCAACTTGCTCACTCAATTTTTTCCAGCTCCTTCTAAATAATCTTGGAAATCCTTTTATAGAGTAAGGATTGCAACAAGCTTTGGATCATTTAGGCAAAAGACAAAATAATGACTCACCATCAAAGACAAAAATACCATAAAATAAGTAACTGAGTTGTTACAAAATATTTTCAAAAGATATTTCTCATTGGACCACAGGTCCTTTGCAATAACTTCAAAACTATTCTGTCTCTACCAAGTAGAACCTTTGTATTTATTCCTTTATGCATAAAATATGATTTGTAGCCTCCAATCACCTCAAGATGTTGGAGAACTACCACTTGTTGAAGGAATAATGGGATGTTCATGAAATGAGTCATCTAGGGAAACTCGCCCTTCCATGCTACAAACACCGACTGATCTTTCTCCAAAAGATCAAAACTGGTTTGATCTGATCTGCACAACCAGTAGCCTGAATCCATTAACTTGATCCATCAATGTAGATCAATCTCATAGAGAAAAACCAACCACTTCCCTATGACCAAGACACACCACCACACCTTGGAAACCCTCAGAAAGATTAAAATATTCAAATACATGCCTCAACGGTCACCCCTAGTGAAAATAACCCATCGTCGACTAAGATCAAAACTTAAATTCATTTTAAAATGTGGTTATATGATCAACCCTTAAAACACCCACGAACCTTCCATTGAATAACAAATAAAATGGCCCGCTCAAAAACAAAGTCATTCAATAGCAATGACGTGGTATGTGGGTCCCCTCCATCGAGTAACATCCAATATCGTATAACCCTCAGAAATATTGTTCAATGCACCATGTTATTTGATAACCATCAGGTCCCACATCCACATCATTAGCCCAAAACATATGGCAGATCCATGCACAATTGCACACCGCAACATAATATTCTTTTCTTCCTTGCAAACTTCCAACCACTGTCGATCTTCTTCACTAGAAAATCCATGTAGTACCTTTGGTCCCACTTGACTTTTCCTCATCAACCTAGACAGGTGTCACTCAGGCATGATCTGACGATGAGTATCCTTGGGGAAGCTTTAGATCAAGGCATCACACCTATCATTAGATTAAAAAATATCTGACCCACCTTTACCTCTTTTCAAATTACCAGACCCATGATCTCAAAGTGGATACGTGTCAATCAGGCATAATCCCGCGATGAATAAAACCATGTGAAACTTTTCTTAGCGGCATCACACCAACTGTCAGATTAAAATAGATTTGCTTGATGCTTTATCTTTTAGGCCCACTTGGGCGAGATCTCCAATGGATACATGTCAGCTAGGTGTGAACCCATGATGAATAAACAATAGGAACCTTCTATTCTAGGCATCATCCATGTCATCTGATAAAAAATGATCTATCTTACCTTTAACTTCCTTTTAGCCTGGCCAAGTCCCACCACCAGCCACATGTCACATAGGCACGATGCCTTGAAGATAAATCTCCTTGTATCTTTCATTCACATGATCATGCCCACCATTGGATTAAAATAGATCTAATCGATGCTTTAAGGCATAAAACACCACAGGAACTTTAGACTTAGGAAATATTAAAATACAGGCCCCGCTAGGACTTAGGGTTTAAAAAGAAATGCCCCCCACTCAAATAATTAAGACCCGTGACTTAAAGAAGACTTAAGTGGATCCCAAAAAGGTAACACATGAAAATAAAAGGCATGGGAGACTTAGGGTTTTTCTCAAAAGGCAAACTAAGGGTTGGATCAAATGACAATTAGGGCTTAGCACCAAAAAAAATTTGCAGCCCTAACAAGCTCTTCAAATGGAAGAATTTTCCATTCTCCATCACATCACTTATCATATTATATGTGGGTCTCTTGAGTGTCCCTAGGTGGAGAAACTTCATATTTCCAAATAAGTTATTCAACAGTCCTCTCTTTTGTTTAGCAGGGAAGTCCATATATTACAATCATAGGTAAGAAGGATAACTTCTAAAGCTACACATCTTAGAGGTCGTAAGGGTTGTTAATGGTTCCTAGGAAAATGTGTCCTAGGGCCTCTTAAGATTCCTTGCAACCCCTTAGGACCCATTATCATACATTAGTGCATGGTAAGGGGTCATAAGGGGTCACAAGGGGTCTTAAGGAGTCCTAAGACACATTGATCTATCTTAGGACCCCTTATGACCCCTTGGGACCCTTTAGGACCCCTAAGATGTATGGTAAGGGGTCCTAAAGGGTTGTAAGGGGTCATAAGGGGTCCTAGGACACATTAATGTGTTCTAGGACCTCTTATGACCCCTTAGGACCCTTTAGAACCCCTCTCTCTACATCTTAGGGGTAGTAAGAGTTTCTAAGGGGTACTAGGACACATTAATGTATCTTAAGACCCCTTAATATATCTTAGGAAACCTTAAGATGTACTAATGTATGGTAAGGAGTCCCAGGGGGTCTTAAGGAGTCCTAGGAAATAATAGTGTGTCATAGGACTCCTTATGACCCCTAGGGACCCTTTAGGACCCCTAAGATGTATGGTAAGGGTTCACAAGGGGTCTTAAGGGGTCACAAGGGGTCCTATGACACATTAATGTGTCTTAGGACCCCTTATGATCCCTTATAACCCTTTAGGAGATATCTCTCTACATCGTAGTGGTTGTAAGGGTTGTTAACGAGTCCTACGACACATTAATGTGTCTTAGGACCCCTTAGAACACCTTACCATACACTAATTTATGATAAGGGGTATTAAGGAGTCCTAGGACACATTACTATGTCGTATAACCCATTATGACCCTTTAGAACCCCTAAGATGTATGGTAAGGGGTCCTAATGAGTCAAATGGGAGACCCCTTATGACCCCTTAGGACATTTTAGGACCCATTTCTCTACATCTTAGGGGCCATAAGGGTTGTTAAGGGGTCCTAGGACATATTAATGTGTCCTAGGACTCTATATGACCCCTTAGGACCCTTTAGGACACCTAATATGTATAGTAAGGGGTTCTAAAGGGTCATAAGGGGTAATAAGGTATCCTAGGACACATTAATGTGTCTTAGGACCCGTTATGATCCTTTAGGACCCCTCTCTCTACATCTTAGGGGTTGTAAGAGTTTCTAAGGGGTCTTAGGACATTAATGTGTCTTAGTACCCCTTAAGATGTCTTAGGACACCTTCACATACAATAATGTATGGTAAGGGGTCCTAAGGGGTCTTAAGGAGTCCTAGGAGACAGTGTATGGTAAGTGGTCCTAAGGGGTCATAATGCGTCATAAGGGGTCCTGGGACACATTAATATATCTTAGGACCCCTTATGACCCTTTAGGACTCTTTAGGACCCCTCTCTCTACATATTAGGTATTATAAGGGTTGTTAAGGGGTCCTAGGACACATTAATGTGTCCTAGGACCCCTAAGAATACCTTACCATACACTAATGTATGGTAAGGGATCCTAAGGTGTCTTAAGGAGTCATAAAACACATTAATGTGTCTTAGAACCCCTTATGACCCCTTGAAAGACTTTATTACCCCTAAGATGTATGGTAAGGGGTCCTAAGGGGTAAAAAGGGGTCCTAAGATATATTAATGTGTCCTAGGAACCCTTATGACCCCTTACAAAACTTTATGACCTCTCTTGCAACACAGTAGGGGTTGTAAGGGTTTTTAAGGGGTCATAGGATACATTAATATGTCTTAGGACCCCATATGACCCCTTAGGACCCCTAAGATGTATGGTAAGGGGTCCTAAGGGGTCTTAGGACACATTAATGTTTCATAGGACCCCTTATGACCCCTTAGGACCCCTCTCTATTTATTAGGGGTCGTAAAGGGTAGTAAGAAACCCCTTACAACCCCTTAGGACCCTTATCATACACTAATATATGGTAAGAGGTTGTAAGGGGTCATGAGGGGTCCTAAGCCACATTAATGTTTCCTATGACCCCTTACGATTCTTTATGACCCATGAGATGTATGGAAAGGGGTCCTAAGGGGTCCTAGGACACATTAATATGTCCTAGGAACCATTAAGACCACCCTCTCTACATCTTAGGGGTTGTAAGGGTTTCTAAGGGGTCTTAGGACACATTAATGTGTCCTAGGACACCTTAATATGTTGTATGACACCTTAGCATATACTAATGTATGGTAAGGGGTCCTAAGGGTTCTTAAGGAGTCCTAGGACATATTAATGTATCCTATTAACCCTTAGCACACTTTAGGACCCCTAATATGTATGGTAATGCATCGTAAGAGGTCATAATGCGTCTTAGGACACAGTAATGTGTCTTAGGACCCCTTATGACCCCTCTATCTATATCTTTAGGGGTCGTAAGGATTGTTAAGAGATCCTAAGATGAATTAATGTATCATTTACGACCCCTTAAGGGGTATGAGCGGTCTTAAGGGGTCCTAGGACACATTAATGTCTCCTAGGATCATTTACGACCCCTAAAGACCCCTTACCATGCATTAATGTATGGTAAGGGGTCCCCAGACACATTAATGTCTCCTAGGACCCCTTACGACCCCTTACCATACACTAATGCATGGTAAGGAGTCCTAAGAGGTCATAAGGGGTCTTAAGGGATCATAGGACACATTAATATTTCCCACAACCTCTTATGACCCCTTAGGAACCCTTACCACGTCATAAGGGGTCCTAGGACACATTAATGTATCTTAGGACCCTGACCCCTTATGACCTATTAAGACTCCTTACCATACACTAATGTATGGTAAGGGGTGGTAAGGGGTCATAAGGGGTCCTAGGGAAAATTAATATGTAGGAAGGTGTTGTAACAGGTCATAATGGGTTGTAAGGGGTCTTAAGAGGGTATGGGGCACATTAATGTGTCATGTATGTGTGAAAATGGGGTACCTGCAAGCTGCACAACAAACACACAAACTTTAATGAGTCTTTACATGGTTAACGAGTTAGAAAATATGAAATCAAAATAAACAACTACACTAATCGACAATGACCCATTGCCTTCTAGTAGGCAGGAGTATTAGTTTTCTCTCAGGTCATAGCAAACTCAGTGACTACAACAATATCCTAAACGAAGGATTTTTACTCTAGATGATTGATCTAAAATGATATGCAGATGCAGATTGTTGTTAATCCAAAGCTAATTAAGATTGAATTTTAAGAGCACCAAATTGAAGTGTGATTGATTCGTTTTAATAACACCAAATTGAAATATGCTCTAAAATTAAGATTTGCATGATTAAAAAAACTAACAATTAAAGCTAATAGAAATTGAGAGCTAAAATGCGAGAAAGTTAGAATGTAAAATGCAGCATAATAACAATAATAAAAGTTAGGATCCTTTGTGAAGGAAATGAGTATCTCTTTTATAGAAAATCTCTCTCGAATAAACGATCAAGATCGAAAGAAAAGATTGGCTCAGATTCGATTTGAGGAAGCACAATCCATGTGCAAGCAATGTGATTGGTTGAAAGAGCCAGCTGATTGAGCTGACTGATTAGTTATTTTAGAAACTTACAAAATTAGTTTTCAATTAACTAAAATATTTCCAAAATGATAAACAGTGGAGAATCAGTTAACTAAGTGGAACTAGATTGTTTCGAATTTGATAATCAGTTAACTGGATTTGATGATGTCATATGCATTTTTAATAATTCAATTGATTTTGAATGCACATTTTTATTTTTATAATTAATTTAATTCCTCTTTTATTTTATTAACAATTTTGTAACTTTATTTAATTAATATATTAGAATATCAATTAAATAATTAACATAAGGTTTATTTGCCAATGAATTGTGATTTCATGAATTAAATAATTAATCAAGTATGATGATTGATTAGGACCTAGGGTTCAGGTCAGATTAGCTATAAATTGATAGATTGAAGAATTGCCTATTTGATTTAGGACTTAGGTTTTATCAAGATTAGGGTTTCTTGATTAATTGTTGAGATTGGGGGTCTAGGGTTTAGATGACCATTTTTAGGTGATTACATTTGCCCCTCTTTGAATTGATGTGTGATCAGCACATTGATTCAAAGACTTGTTAGCGAGAAGACCCAGAACAGTTTAATTTGAAGCGATGAAACTATTCTTTTGAAGAAGAAGACAACCTTCGAGCTTGATTGGACAAAGATTGAACAAAATATATAAAACAGAATTCTCGGTTTGATTTGAAGTGATGAAACTGAACATTTGTCAAGAACTCTTAAACCTTTTGATTGGTTTAAATGAATAACCAATTTGATTTGAAGCGATGAAACTGATTACCGTTAAGAGATTTGATTAGCAACAAAATTGACTTGACTTGAAGCGATGAAGCCAATTTGATCAATGTATCTGGTTTCAATAATGAATAGCTCATATAAGACTGATCTTTTCTAGTTTCGAGTGTATTCACCACTGTATAATACCATTGGTTAGGTTGCCTTTGATTTAAGATGTTCTCAACTTGATTTGATGTGATGAAGTTGAGATGCCCCAAGCGATGGGGTTTTGATTGAGGATATGATCACTGGAATGTTGATGTCTTGATCCTACCCCCTCAGGAGTGAAATCAAAATATGGCTAGGTGCCCCAGTTATGAGAAGCAATTTGATTGATAACATGACGCAAGAAGAAGCTAATCTGATTAGAAATAGGTCCCAAGTGGTTAGAAGAGAATTTTTACTTGATAGGAGGTCATGTTTGACTAAGATTAACCAAAAGTATGATACAAAGATTGATTAGAAGAAAAGAATGAGAGATTTCCATTGGTTGTGCAAGCAGTCAATTTCAAATTTTGATTTTGATCCTGAAAATAGAATCAGGACAGTTGTATTATCGAGGGGTGTCATGTTCACGCACAATTGACCACTTGGAAAAAGGAAGATTGATCAATAAGAAACTCAGATCCTTCACATTGTAGAGAGATATTGATATTATGCAGTTTTAACACCAAGAAAATGTAAATACAGACGCAAGACTAACATGAATGCAACCTACGGTGTAGTCACTGAACCTTTAGCATTGAAAATTTTCATCATCGAGCATTTTTGGAACATCAGTGTTGATACAATCCTTACTAGTGCCACTGTGACCATAAGAATATGAATATGAATTTCATTGGATGAGATATGAGAAACTAACATAAGCATAGGGGCACAAAAGCTTAGATGACCTAAATGTTGTTTCTAGTTGATGTTGCAAGAGTACACCAGTATCGAGGCATTCAAAGCCAAGATAACCATGAGTGTGATCTTCTATAAACAAGAAGAGAAATAACAGTCAAGGAGATAGTCCTAACCTCAACTTGGCATACAAATAAAAAGGATCAAGGGATGTGAGGCTTTTCCACCTTAATGCAGGAACTCTTTGTTGGAATTAATGGGAAGTGTGTACTGAGAGGGGAGGGGTGAATCAGTACCTCTAAAACTTTTGTATCTTTTAACCTTTATCCTTTAATTTATCAAATGTTTATCCAACCATCTATTCTATACTATCTTCATGTAAGATATATCAATTCATAAAATTAATCAAACATGTGAAAATTCATAGAAACATTCATGAAATTAATTGACACATAACACAAGATATGATATCGCAGAAAACTCTTGTTAGGAAGTAAAAACTGCAGTGGGGATGGCACCCCCAAATTCTTCACTATTTGCAGATTGGAAGGGGCCGATTAAGGCTTGCAATTTGATCACTTATGATGATCTACCTTGTTAAGAGTATCTATGGAGAATTGTTAAAGTCTACTCGGTTAAGATCTTTAGCAACACTGTAGAGTGTGCACTCCGTTAAGATATTTATAGTTGGACTATTAAATCCACCTTCCTTGAAAGGATTTTTACACTTTGCTTCACTTGTTAGAATGAGAGATAATTAAAATTTGACCTAGTGTATGAAATATCCTATTGTTGATTACAAATCCATTTAAGATTACATGAATAATTATATCACCTAATGTGATTGAATAATAACTCTTATGTTCAATAGTCTCTGTTCTTGGTTCTTGCTAACCAAATTCACCTTTTACTTTTCTGGTTCTTGAAACTTTCAATTTGATCCATAGATGTGATCGTATGCTTCTTTCATCCTCTCATCCATTCTCACATAACATAATAATTAATTATTGCAACATCTATTTATAAGATAGATTGACTTGATCAAGTTTCACGTAAAACAATATTAACTCTAAGATCACAGGTTTACAACTTTACCTCAATCTCCTAGTCTATGTGTTTTAAATCAGTTAGACTGGTTAAAGCACTTACATTAATGTTTCTTGTCCCTAAAGAAATGGTTTTAAAAACAAATCAAGATTATATAAATAGAACATGACTGTTTTATCTGACGTGGAACTTAGATCCAATTTTTGTGGGCTGCAACTGACTTTCAGTTTTTGTCAGTCAATTATGCTCTTTAGTCAGTTAGACTGTTTCTTGGTGTTCCTGCTTAAACTATCTTTCAGGTTCCTCTGTGGCTGATCTCTCAGTTTGTACTATGGCCTTCTTATTGGGTTCCACTTTCAGGTTCCTCTTTATCCTTTCTACTTGGCATTTTCGATTTACACAGTAAATTTTTCATCAGTTTTCTTCAGTTTTCGGTGATCTCTTATATCTACATTTTTAGTTTTCTCTTTGTCCTATCTTTCAGTGTATGCTTACTGAAAGTGTTCTTTGCATACTAATGGAAAAATAATGTCATTAATCTCCCCCTTTGACATTTGTATCAAAAATTGATATGTGAAAAATACTACAAAATGTTAAGTATGTACAACATATATAATCCTTATTCATTTCATGACTCCCCCTATGTATATGCCGGTATATCATTATTTTCACCTTATGGATAGGTATTTTCTTTGAATTATTATTTCCTATCTGTACATATCATATATTTTCCCCCTTTTTTATATTAAGGGCAAAGGTGTATACCTTATAGCTTATCAAAAATGTGAGAGTGTGAAGACTTCATGTCTTCCATCATCTTCTCCCATTGGTCCTTAATATTCTCTAGAGCCATGTGCTCGAGTGTGATCCTTGAGTGCATATCATAGATTTTGTCTGCTACAGACATCTCGAGGGTTGATATTAGTTGTCTTGCTAAACTGATATGTTGTTGAAGCAGTGTGAAATTTGGTAGACGTTGAGCTTGGAGCTCGGTGACCTCTTCCCTGAATTGTGTTTCTGCTTCCCGCAGTTCTTTCCTTAACCTTTTTACTTCAATAATTTTCTCATAATGCAACTTTATTGCATTGTCTTCTATGCTTAAACCTTTAGCACTTGTAGCTAGATCATAATCTAACTTTTCTATCTTATCACTTTTCTCCTTAGTGAATATGTTATCTAGTTTTTGTGTATCATATTTAACATGGAATTAAAAGACAGGTTTCTACACCGAGAACACCACAGCAAAATGGAATTGCTAAACGGAGAAATAGATCAATTGTTGACTGTGCAAGAACATTGATGATTGAGAAAAGCATCACTCAAACTTTTTGGAGGGAAGATGTCAGTACTATTGTCTACACATTAAACAAAGTAAAATTGAAGAAGGACACAAAGAAGACACCCTATGAGCTTTGGTATGGTCATACACCCAATGTAAGTTACTTCAGAATGTTTGGTAGTCAATGTTATATTTTGAAGGATGATAGAAATGGAAAACTTGACTCCAAAAGTGATGAAGGTATCTTTCTAGGGTACTCAACCAAAAGCAAGGCTTATAAATGTGTTAACAAGTCATCTAACAAAATCATTGAAAGTGCAAATGTGAAAATAGATGAATTTGCAAAAAAGAATGATAAGGAAAGTAGAAAAGAACCAGAGGGCTACAACAGGTTTGTTTATACAAAACTTGACACTCTACCCGAACAATAGTGTATCGCTTCTGAGCAGGAGCTCTTATCACATACACCTTGTTTATTTGACATTGTTGGATCATCGGGACCACACCAAAAAGCAGTAGACAAAGAAAAGATTAACAAAAAATCAATGAAAATAGACAACATAAAAATTGAAGTTCATCATACTTTAGCCAGTTTCAATGTTTTTAGATGTGTATATGTAGGAGGTGTTGAGAAACACCGTCATGCTTGTGAGTGTGATGTTTTTTATTGCTATCGATCTGTTGTTTACATTTGTGGTATCCAATGAGTGTTAAGAAACACAGATGCATCCAAAGATAGTATTAAGAAACAATTTTGATTAGGGTGTTGAGAAACACCTGTTTGTGTCAGTAGTAAGTTGTCCTTCAGAAATGACAAGGTTACTGACTTTGGTGTAATCCAAAGATGTGATCTAATTTGGGGACCCATGCCCCTAGTAGAAAATGATGATGACTGAGTTAACTCATACTGCAAGGAAAAATCTGATTTGATTTCCCCCAGACTATGACTTTGGATCAGTTTCAAGCTGGGAGGGTTCTTAGAAGAACCAAAGTGTCACAAAAGTGACTGAAAGATATGTACAAACTGAAGCAAAGGATTTCCAAGACTCAGCATTGATAGATGGAGCACTGAGTACAAGAGACGTCTATTTACCAGGTTTTCACCTACTTGGCAGAGATGCTTTTTAGAAAAAAATGACTTGATTTGAAGTGATGAAGCCAATTTGATCAATGTGCCTAGTTTCAGAAATGAATGACTCATCTAAGACCAATTTTTCTGGTTTTGAGTGCATCCATCACTGTATAAGACAATTGATTGGGTTGCTTTTGATTTATGATAATCTCAACTTGATGTGATGAGATGAAGCTAAGATTCCCCAAGTGAAGGGGTCTTTCTCGATGATGTGATCATTGAAAACCTGGTAAGCATGTTTGTGTCACCATCCTTTTTTTTTCTTCTTTTTCATTTTTTTATACTTTCTCATTTTTTTATTTTTTTGGTTGATGCATCAAGGCACCTATTTCTAGGTTTTCACCAAGATGATCATTTTTTCAAGACTTTTTATGATTTTATGATTTTTTAGAGATTACTCTTGTCTCAAGCAAGATCACATTGGTTTGCCCCTAATGTCTAGCAAGGTAGAGGTCATTACAGATGGATTAGAAAGCTAATGGATGAGGCGAATAAACAATGCTGGATGAAGAGGGTGAATGTGACTCTCAAGGACAGTCTCCTCAAGATTACCCAAGCTAGGGAAAAAAGAGTATAGAAATGTAGGCTCATGGAGCTGTGCTGGGTAGCATATAGGATGATGACCTGATGTCATGAAAAGCATGTGGTCCAAAATAATGGACATGTCAAGAGACTTCTAAGAGCTTGTTTTACATTTTTTCGTTCTTCATTTTGATCAAGACCAAGGGGTGAATTAGATAGGATATAGCTATGATAGCACGATTGGGATAAGGGGTGATGAAGGTATAAGTGAATCTTTTGGGATTATGGTAGGAATGCTTAGATATAGGAAGGATAGGCTTGGGATAAGAAAGATCATGATAGGGTACCATAGATAGGCACAACCTTGTCAAGATCACCAGAAGGACCATGGATGCTCATGGGCTAGCTTGATATAAGATATGATAGATAAGATGACATGGAAGGAACATGCCCCCAAGTGAAGAGCACAAGTAGGAGGGATTACGCATGACATCTGTTTGCCAGGTTTTCATCATGGTACTTATCCAAGGTGCCACAAGAAGTGGTTTTCACCATAGGATGAATTGATTTATCTTTACTTTTGCTACTAAGGTGCTTGCTTACCAGGTTTTCACCAAGGCACTTTTTCTCTTTCTTTTTTTTTGTACTTTTGATTTTTATGGAGGAACTTAAGCTTCTTTCTCTTTAGATAGTACTCCTTTGAAGGATATGCTATGATAGGCCAAGGCCGCTGAAAATATGCTCAAAGATGCTAGTAGGGTGATGGAAGGGGATGAAAAGGAGGATAAAGGAGATGATAGCCAAGGATTTATGTGATGGATTGGATAAGAGGAATGGAAGGATATGGGATGGATGGGTAATAGGTAGGTGTGGGATATTGGATAGGCTATTGAAAGGTTTTCATAGAGTTAGATGGAAATGGCGATAAGATCAACATTGACACACCCCTTGAAGGGTAGTGGAAAGATGGAGGAAAAGTGGATGGAATAGCTTGAGGTTTTGGTGTATGAGTGGATATGGATCTTGGTACACAGGGACCCAAGATGGATGGAGAAGAGGGTGAAGTATTCAAGGTAATGGATTTTGAAACATGAGGACCCAAAATAGAGTTAGAAGATGGGGGATGTTTAGATGACGATGAAGTGGAAGGCTTTGGAAGCTTGGATGTCAACTCTGACTTTTCCTTTTTGTTCAAGTCTTTTAAGAGAGACTTAGGAATCCACATAGCTTTTGATTTTATTTTTGTATCCAAGTCTTTTAGAAGAGACTTGGGAATCCACATAGCTTTTGATTTTCCTTTGTTTTTGGATGATTTAGAATGCAATTCTTCCATGATGGATTTAGGAACCCATATTTTATTTGATAGTATTACTTGCTTAGATTTAGAATTCAATTATTCCATGATGGATTTAGGAATCCATATTTTCTTTGATATTATTCTTTTCTCAGTGGACCTTTGTGGTCTCTTGAATATTTATTTTTTCTTTGTAATCATATGTCGATTAGACTAGACATAGTGATCTTCATATGTAAGTGGATTCTTTTATTTGTGATTTTTTCATTGCACATCCAAATTGCTTCCAAAATACTTGGGGAGTGTGGATGAATAGGGCCGATATGACTGGTTCATGTGGAATGGTTGATAGGGAGGGTTCAAGGATTCATGTCTTTATTGATCTTGATAGGGGATAGGGTAAGTGGATGACAAACTAGTAGTTATAGGCATGGTGGATGGAGGGATATAAGGACCCAATTATATAGATGGAAGGTTTGACAGTTTTAGCTTTGGAATATAGGGACCAAGGATGGATTTGGAGGATGGAGAATGATGTTTCTTACATTTGAATGGAGGGAGATAAGGTGTGGAAGGGATATAAACATCTTTAGATTGAGCTACATTGCCAATAATCTCATCATTAGGAGCCATCTTTATACCCATAGGCGCATGAGTAACTTTGATAGGAGCAATTTGGATAGGAGTAGCTGAAGCTTGATGGGATTTATTGTTCTACAAGGGATTTAGAGGAATGATGGTTTCTTGAGGTGGATATGGAGAAGTATGACAAGGAGATGATGAGATACTCTGATCTTGACAAGGATCTTTAGATGGTGTATAAAGGGTACCTTTCTATTGATTTTCAATAGGTTCATTAGAAATGGTGGAAAGGATATCTTGATCTTGCTTGGGAGATGGAGGGATTTCTTCTTGGAAGACATAGAAGGGGATGAGAGGATCATCATGAGATGCTTGAGATATGTGACTTTGGTTAACCATTGGATAAGGATGGATGGTGTCTTGATCTTGATCATTACTGATATTTATTTCTTCACACTTTGGATTGTCCTCTTGACATGGAGCCACTTCTAAGGATGAGGTAGGAGTTTTGATCTGCATGTGAGATTCTTGATAGGCTGATGGAAAATCATTTGGAATAGGCATGATAAGAATTGAAGCACATGGAAGCTTTGGGTCTATGATTTTTGAATCCCGAGAAAGACTTGCAGTCGTATGCTGATTAGATTGGATCTCTGTTAGAGGTAGTCCCTGAGGGTAGACATAGTCATCATTAGGCTCAGTTCTTGATAAAGATAATGTGGCTAGTTTTGAATTTTTAGGAGATGGAGGAATGGTGGAAGAAGTAGATGTGATATGCAAACCATTTCTAGACATGAATTCTTGATATTGATCATGCTTGGTATTAGTATCTTCACTAGATGATTCATTAGGATTTTCCACTTCGATTATGCCATCATCTATGAGATCTTGGATTTTATGTTTCAACTTCATGCAAGATGAATTTTTATGCTCATTATGTCAATGATATGCACAATAGGTACTCAATAATCTCAATCCACGTGATGTGGCTTGAGGCAATGTGATGAGATTATGCTCAAGAAGTTCTTCCAATGATGATTTACAAGATTGTCCCAAAGGAGTAATAACTCTCTCTAAAGGATAATTGGACACTTCTTGACTTGCAATATCTCTCTTTTGCGGATAGAAAAGACTTTCATCTAATTCTGTCATAGTTTCCTCTACATTCGCTTGATCAAAGATAGGATGGTCATAAAATTGTTCTTGATCAAAGATGGTTTTACTGTGCTTAGATACCTCTTTGCTTGATGAGGACTTATTGAAAAGTGTGTCCTTTTCCCCCTTTAATTCTTGAAGTTTAGATTTCAAATTTTGGAGTTGTTTTGATAAAGCTTCCATAATAATCTCTTCTTTCTCATTGTTAGGACCATAAGGTTTAGCCCCTTTGCTTTTAGACATTGTAAGATTGTCTTGATGCGCTTTCTTAGAAGATTGAAGAGGAGGTATCATAAATTAATTGATTTCTTGATAGGTGTTAAAGTGATATCTAAAGTGTTGACTAAGTCCAAGACCAAAGGACAAAGGAGACAAATTCCAACTGAGAGAGAGAAGCAATGAATCCAATATTGAGTCAAGGTTAACGAACCTACTCTCACAAATCAGGATAAGGATAGCTCAGAAAAAGATGATAAGATTAACAAGTCACTTGTACTAGCACAACAAAGACAGATTTCAAAACAGCAGTGAGTCAGACTGTCAACAGATTGCAGTCAAAGACAGACTAGTGATGATGTTGTAAAAGCATAGATTTGAGAAAAACTAGATATAACCAGTGTGGTGGAAGACAGAATTGGACAACAATTTGACTGATTTTAGAGTTTGATAGTAGATGTAGAAACTCAGACAAGAGTTGACAACTTAACACCTAAGAGTGAAAATTTTGAACCGTTTGAGTATTTTGATGTTTGTTTTGATTATTTTGATTTTTCACTCACACAAGAGACATCAAGAAGAATCTTTGTTGTAAAAATAAAAGACAAACCACAATCCTAGGTAAGCCAGGGAAATGTCTATTGAATTCTCACTTTAACCAAAGTTCAACCATGCTAACTCATAGCGGACAACTTAGAAGCTTGGAGGCACGAGCTCCTCCTTATAGTGCACTCACTTCTTAGGCACACCAAGCTTCAAATCCCAAGGGTAATCACTTCCCAAGGGATCGTTGTCTCTACTAAGAGCCATGAAAGTGTGGGATGTCTTAGTCAGTCTCTAACCTTCTGCACCAAAAGATAGAGGTTTTTTGGATACTACAACAAGGTTTTTAATTAGGGCATCTATTCAGGTGGTTATACTTGCAGCAGATTAGCCCCGTTATGGAGGCCTCCCAGCCTACAAAAGCTACGTTTTATAGGTTTTTACGCACCACAAGGGTACTGAGGGAGATCTTATTCCCTGTATAACATAATCAACACATGTTCACTGTGACACTAATCACAATAAAATTCTTATATGCCAGTTCGGAAGGGCTTGGCTTTAGCCTATTACCGGTTGGGCAATCTACTCTCACCAGCTCTGTTAAATCTCTTGGGAGGTAGCCACCCTAAAAGATTTGCATGAATTTATCTTACACCCAAGATTCGTGAAGGTGAGCGGAGAGGATACGTTCATGCAATTATTTGGGATTACAAAACTAGAAGACACTTCAGACACATAAGAAAATGACTCTTTTTAAGCACCAAGTTGAAGTGTTTTCTAACTACTAAAAGCAGACATGAAAGTTTTGGAAGACACACAAGGTCTTCGACAACTATCTTGCACCAAACACATTAGTAGTTTTCTCAATTTTTCTTCATCTTATAATTTCCAAAGTGCTACACAGATCATCAGTAACACAGAAAACATGCATACAAAGGAAAAGCATACAAATCAACTGAAATTGGAACAAGTGTACCTTGATTTTTTTACGCTTTTTACCTAGTCATAAAGATACAATTTTTAGATATATCTCTAGACCAGAAAAATAGAAATGGAAGGAAATAACCCCTCTTAAAAATCAATGAGCTTTCAAAAAATGTAAGAATTTTCAAAAATTATTTAATTTGTGCCCTAGGGACCCTATTTTCAAAATAGACCAGATTTCAAAGATGTATCTATTTCTGTCATTATTTGTCATGAAAATTAAAAACTCAGAGAATAGACCCCATTTATATTGTTAAGATCTTTCTGGAAATGTAAATTTTTTAGAGAAATTCACTGATTTGTGCCCAAATTAAATTTTTAGGAAAAATCATTAAAAAAAAAATGCACAAAATTAATCAAAAAATATGATTTTCGGACTGTAGGCTCCTGATACCATCTCCAACCTATAATAAAAATTTCATAAATAGATTCCAATCAATTTAGGAGATATGATCAAATAAAGGAAAACCTGCATGCAACAACAAAACAACAAAGAACACGGTGGGTGCCAGAAATGTATGTGTGAAATTGGGGTACCTGCAAGCTGCACAACAAACACACACACTTCAATGAGTCTTTACATGGTTAGCGGGTTAGAAAATATGAAATCAAAATAAACAACTACACTAACCGACAATGACCCATTACCTTCTAGTAGGCAGGGGTGTGAGTTTTCTCTCAGGTCATTGCAAACTCAGTGACTACACCAATATCCTAAACGAAGGATTTTTAATCTAGATGATTGATCTAAAATGATATGTAGATGCAGATTGTTGTTAATCCAAAGCTAATTAAGATTCAATTTTAAGAGCACCAAATTGAAGTGTGATTGATTCATTTTAATAACACCAAATTGAAATATGCTCTAAAATTAAGATTTGCATGATTAAACAAACTAACATTTAATGATAATTTAAATTGAGAGCTAAAATGCGAGAAAGCTAGAATGTAAAATGCAGCATAATAACAATAATAAAAGTTAGGATCCTTTGTGAAGGAAATGAGCTTCTCTTTTATAGGAATCTCTCTTGAATCGACGGTCGAGATTAAAAGCCAAAGAGTGGACAGGATTTGATCTGAGGAAGCACAATCCATGTGCAAGCAATGTGATTGGTCGAAACAGTCAGTTGACTGAACTGACTAATCAGTTATTTTGGAAACTTCCAAAATTAGTTCTCAATTAACTGAAATGTTTCAAAAATGATAAATAGTGGAGAATCAATTAACTGAGTGGAACTGGATTGTTTCTAATTTGATGATCAGTTGGCTGGATTTGATGATGTCATATGCATTTTTAATAATTTAAATGATTTTGAATGCACATTTGTTTTTTATAATTAATTTAATTCCTTTTTTATTTGATTGACAATTTTTTAATTTTATTTAATTAATATATCAGAATATCAATTAAATAATTAAGATAAGGTTTATTTTCCAATGTATTATGATTTTAGGAATTAATTAATTAATCAAGTACGATGATTGATTAGGACGTAGGGTTCAGGTCATATTAGCTTGAAATTGATAATTGCCTATTTGATTTAGGACTTAGGGTTTATCAAGATTAGGGTTTCTTGATTAATTGTTATGATTGGGGGTCTAGGGTTTAGATGACCATTTTTATATGCATAGTCAGAAAATGGAAGCACTTCCATTGTAGACTAGTTTAGGCTTTTGACTAAGTGTTTTGGGGTCATGTCAAGCACCTTGAATGGGTCCCTAACTTGGATCTATCTTTTTCCCCCTGTTCTGCCCCATTTCCACTTTTTCTAGCCTATTTCTGACACTCCAGACTGTAAAACAGGGACTTTGACCTCAAGGTCAAGGTTGACCTTTTTGGGTAAAGGTTGACCTCAACCTTGACCTAGGTCACAATTGACCTTTTTCAGGCCCAGGGTTCAAATTCCAAAATTTTAGGGTTTCCAGATGTCGGGCTTTGGAAAAGTTAATTCCCACTTCCGGGTCGGCTGTTTCGGTCTTCAAAACAACAAATCTTAATTTATATTTAATATAGGTCCTCTTCTAGGGGTATGCGTCTAATTGGAATTTAATTCTCCTATGTAGGCCTCTCTAGAAGATTGTGCCTTAGTTTCATATAAAAGGAAGCTTTCTCCTCTCATTTTCTCTAAAAATCTAAGACTTGATAACCACAAGCAACCATAACCATCATCAAGCATAATTGCAAGAACTCAATACTTGAAGAGTGATATCCAAAGGTGAAGAAGCAAGATTTGAATCAAGCCAAGTAGCCATTGAATCATTCATCCATTCTCAAGAACTCATTTCATTAAGGAGATCCATTGGTGGCCATTGAAGGATTCAAGCTCCATGGAGCTCTCTTGTTGAAGATTTCTTCATCCACATTCCTCCAAGCCTCTTCCTATTCAAAGACCCATTCAAGATTGGTGTTGAATATCTACAAGCAATTGATTGGAGACATCCTACATTCTACATTCTATATCCATTTGGTGCATGCATACTTGTGGATCCACGAATTCGAATCCGCCACAAGGGATTCTACAAGCAAGGTGAATTTGTTCATTTACTTTTTTTTACTTGTGCAATTTCAATTATACTTTGAGGTTAATTCAAAAACTGGGGTTTGACCAAGGCAAACCCCTCCCCCCAACAAACAATCCATTTTTATTGCAAGTACAGGTTCAGAACAGCAGATCAGAGTGCATATTCAGATACCCTTTTCGACAAAATTTTGGGATCCGAAAACAAATTTCTTGTCGGAGACTTTTTAGGTCGATTCTTCCCTAGGTCAGAATTAGAAATTCTAGTTCAATGGTGACATTGACTTGAGGGTCAAAATCGGAAGTGTCTCAGAACAGAATAAGATTTTTGGGTTTTATTCATCTTTGCGTTTCTGTTCCAAATCTGGTCTCAGATTTCCCAAAAACTGAGTGTAGACCCCTGAAAACAACATTCTTCAGATTTGCAACAATTCAAGGTTAGTACTTTTCTCCTATCCATTTCAATTAAATTCATTAATCTTTCTAAATCTTTAACACATTTAAATAAATAAATGGGTATTTAGGATCTTCATCTTTGCTCTTATTTCCAAATGATTGATTTATTTATGCATTGATCCTTCCTTTGGGGTTAATCAGTCTGGATCCTTCATTTGTTTATCTAAAGATAAAAGGAGAGCATCTTATTTACCCCCTACATTTCAAATATATTCTATTTCATACCCAAAACATTCTTTAAATGTAAGATAACATAATCTCATATTTAAATGCAATATTTTATATCTTACATTATGTATGTGTGAAAATGAGGTACCTACAAGCTGCACAACAAACACACACACTTCAATGATTCTTTACATGGTTAGCAGGTTAGAAAATATAAAATTGAAATAAACAACTACAATAACAGACAATGACCCATTGCCTTCTAGTAGGTAGGAATAAGAGTTTTCTCTCAGGTCATCGCAAACTCAGTGACTACACCAATATCCTAAATGAAGGATTTTTAATCTAGATGATTGATGTAAAATGATATGCAGATGTAGATTGTTGTTAATCTAAGGCTAATTAAGATTCAATTTAAAGAGCACCAAATTGAAGTGTGATTGATTCATTTTGATAACACCAAATTGAAATATGCTCTAAAATTAAGAATTGCATGATTAAACAAGCTAACAATTAAAGCTAATTGAAATTGAGAGCTAATGCGAGAAAGATAGAATGTAAAATGCAGCATAATAATAATAAAAAAAGTTAGGATCCTTTGTGAAGGAAATGAGTTTCTCTTTTATAGAAAATCTCTCTCGAATCGACAGTCGAGATCAAAAGAAAAGAGTGGCTCAGATTCGATTTGAGGAAGCACATCCCATATGCAAGCAATGTGATTGGTTGAAAGAGTCAGTTGACTAAACTGACTGATCAAATATTTTGGAAACTTCCAAAATTAGTTTTCAGTTAACTGAAATGTTTCCAAAATGATAAATAGTGGAGAATTAGTTAACTGGGTGGAACTGGATTATTTCCAATTTGATAATCATTTAACTGGTTTGATGATGTCATATGCATTTTTAATAATTCAATTGATTTTGAATGCACATTTTTGTTTTTATAATTCATTTAATTTCCTTTTTATTTAATTGACAATTTTGTAACTTTATTTAATTAATATATCAAAATATCAATTAAATAATTAACATATGTTTTATTTGCCAATGTATTGTGATTTTAGGAATTAATTAATTAATAAAGTACAATGATTGATTAGGACCTAGGGTTCATGTCAGGTTAGCTACAAATTGATAGATTGAAGAATCGTCTGTTTGATTTAGGACTTAGGGTTTATCAAGATTAGGGTTTATTGATGAATTTTTGAGATTGGGGGTCTACAATTTAGATTACCATTTTTAGGCGATTACATGCCCTAGGACCCCTTAATACCCTTATCATACCTTAGTGCATGGTAAGGTGTCCTAAAGGGGTCCTAGTTTCCTAGTACCCCTTGAGACCCTTAGGACCCCTTAAGACCCCTTACCATATATCAATGTATGGTGAGGGGTCTCAAGGGATCTTGGACACATTAATGTGTTCTAGGATCCCTTACGTCCCCTTACAACCCCTTACCATACATTAATACATGTTAAGGGAACCTAAGAGGTCATAAAGGGTCCTAAGACACATTATTGTGTCCAAGGACCCCTTGAGACCATACATTAATACATGGTAAGGGATACTAACACACATTAATGTTTCCTAGGACCCCTTAAGAGCCCTCATGACCCCTTAGGGACCCCTTACCATGCATTAATGAATGGTAAGGGGTCCCAAAAGGTTTTAAAGGGTTGTAGGACACATTATTGTGTCCTAAGACCCCTTATAACCCCATGTATGGTAAGGTGTCCTAAGGGGTTGTAAGACGTCATAAGGCTTCCTAGGACACATGGACCCCTTCAGACTTGCAAGGACCTATTGAGTGTTGTTTTCACACAAGTCAATTACTAGGATCTCGAGATTCCATTTCCTCTCTTAAAAGAATAATAAAGTTATTCCAAAGGTTCTCTGTGGTCGTGGTACAACCTTCTTGGTAACTCATTTGAAGATAAATGTGAATGTTCAAGAGGAGACCTTTGCTGGTACTTTCAAGATGTCAAACTGCAAAACAACTTTAGTACTTTTTTGTATTTTATGATTTATCAAATATTTTAGTTTACTGATGATGAAAATTTACACTTAAACTAAAGATGATTCTAATTACTTTAGATTCATGAAAGAAAATTAAAAGAGTTGGGTAACAAGAATGAAGTAAATTTTTATGAAAATGAAATCCTAACAAACATAAACCATTGTTAATCCTTCCTTGCAAATTTGAATGATGGAGAGGTTTGGAGAAACCCACTAGATATAAATCAGACCACGTCGCAATTATATACCCAACGGATGCAATCATTTGGAGAGAAAATGTATTTTACGCATGCAAGATTTTCATATTCTATCAAATTGTGAAGTCACCAAGATGTGCACACACACAAGATGGATTTATATTCCCATACATTCATCACAGCAAGGTAGATAAACAACAACAAACTCCAATTTAAAGAATCGTAGATTCGAGAATTAATAAACACAGTTGGCTCTTTGAAATGAATGAATAAGAAAACACACATTCATTCATTTCTCATAGATAGCAGAAAAGCATCACACCATGAATGAAGAACCAATTGTAGATATTTATTGCATCAAGAATCTGACCCTAATACATTTTTTTTTCTTAAAATATATAGATTTATGATATACAAACTCTGAACCCCAAAACTAGGGCACCAGAAACTCTAAAAACAATGAAAACAAACTAAAACTAAAGCTTGCTAAAGAAAGATACTGCTAAACTGATACTAAACTACTTTGCATGGATCCTTGATCTACTTACAATAAGCTTTCCCATGAAAATAGGGTCAAACTCATTAAGAAAGAAGAAAGAGATGAGCTAGAGTTCCCTTGTTTGTAACTAGAGTCTTCTTCTTGATCTCTGAGTTCTCCCTTTGAATTTTCATCTAAGGTTCTCTTCGAGGTGGGAACTAATAGAAGGCCCTTAATCATTCCAAAATGAACTCCAATTGTGCATCCATCTGATCTAAAGTTCTATTTTCATGCAAAAAATGATCACACTGAAATGGCCCAAAATTCAAATCCCGACCTTTGCCCCAAAATTTTCCAAGTGCAAATTTGACTAAGTATGGAACCAAGATTTGGGACCCACAAAATTTCAGACTTTCAGAGGTTGAAAAACTAGCCTTTGAAAAATGGCTAAGTGTGGGTACCTGGGAAGTTTCTTGGGGCTCAGGGTAGATCCCGTCACTCTGATGTATGTGAAGGTTCTAAATTGTATGTAATATTCCCCTATGGCCCTTATTTTGGTAGCAGCTTCCTCTAATAATCTCTTTGTTTAGTCACCTTCTATGGACCTAATGACTGTGAAGATGAATGCATCATTCACTATTTTGTAATCTGGGTTGTTTTTGGGCATGTCAGATCTTCTTATCACTTATGGATAGATAGTGAAGGGTCATGCACTTATCTCACTGAAGGCTCCCCATTTTGTAAGCCCTAGATATTCTTCTCGGATGGTCAGTAGGTACAAAATTTATGAAGTCATGTAAAACTTGGGATTGTGTTTTATAGCAGTTAGTTTCTCATCCAGCATATCACTCAGGATGGTGGCCCAATCAAATCTAGCCTTGCAATTCCTTATCTTCTCTATTATCAGGATCATCCAGTGCTCGAGTTGGATGGGTTGAGGTAGTCTATATACTTGGCTTATCATTGTGATTGTCGCTTGGATGTCATCCTTTAAGTATCCCCTTCTGAGGTCTATTTTATCTAGCTTGTTCTTTTGGAGAGGCTGCAGGAGGTATTCTTAATTGGAAATTTCATAGGCCTCTTGACAAGACCAAGGAGGTGCAGTCTTCAGATCTACCTGTTGGTCGGGAACATCTTACCAAGAATTCATTCTAATCCATGTTCCCCATCTCCGTATCATTGATTTTGTGGTGCTTATTCCTGATCTTTGAAGGGGGATGATACCCTTTAAACAGGTACTTCATTGGTGATGATATCCTATTTTCAGGCATTCTTGGGAGGAAACATGCAAATATCATTATCTTATTGAAAAAAGTACTAAAGAAGGAAAGAAACAAAAACTATAACTAAGAAAACCATAAGTAGATGGCTCTTAAGTAGCCAAAAATGAAACTTATAGCTCTTTTCAGTCTTTCAGACTTTCGAACTCCGAAGACAAGGTTGACATGTGAAAGGCCAAAAATTAAGCAAGTATTTTTAGACTTTCAGAGTGCAAAAACTGTGCAGAAATTCAAGGTGCGAAAAGCCCAAAATCTTGAAAAGACTCAGGCACTGATGAAATGTTTTCAGCCTTTCGATGTGCAAAGGTCTGAAGAAAGTTTCAGAGTCCAAAATACCAAAACTTCTAGAGGGACGCCTGGTCATCAGGGTTTTGGCGCTTTGATTTTTCAGAGGGATCCAATTGTGTGAAATATTGAACATCCAAAAGTGTGAAACTGCACTTGTTGAAAACTCTGGTAAGGGGGTTATTTTTGGCCTTTGGAAGGGAAAAAACCTGTGAATTGGTCACGACAAAAAAACCCTAACCCTAAAACAAAACACAAAACAAAACAAAACAAAACAAAATAAGAGAAGCCACAACCCAACCAGAGGTCCAAGAGTGCAAACCCTAGAGACCTAGGAGGAAGGAAAAAATGACCAATGCAAATAGCACATAAACACAACCTAGATAGATAAAAACAAAACCCTAAACCCAAAATGTGAATGAAGAATGGAAAGGAGAGCGACAAAGACCCTACCTGCAAAGGCACGAGGATAGGGGAGGCCAAAAGGGTGTTGATCGCGAAGAGGATCGATGCGGAAATGAATGACAAGGAAGGAAAACAATGGGCGTGTCAGGAGCTCAAAAAATGTAGGCAGAAGGCAAAAAGAGAAGTGAGAGAAAAATGTGCTCGAGCCACTTTTATATCCTGGAGGGTGTTATCACCCATTTTGGGGTTTTGGAGGTCGAAACCACAAAGTTTGGTGACCTCCTACCCCTTTTGGAATTTCGGCGACCAAAACACCAAAAAGTGTGGGCTTAACCTTTCGGTGTTTTGAAATTTCAAAGGTCAGAGGACAACTTGATGTCTAAAACACCAAAAGTGTGAAAGGCCAAAAAGCACCCTTGCTTCCTCAACAGGCCCCTCCAAATCAGATTTCAAGGAATAGGGGGAGGGACATACCAAAAAAGAAGAAAGAAGGGGGGCTTCCATGGTCATAGGACCAAAAAATGGGGTGTGTGTTGTGGAGCCACAACAAATAGCCCTGACAAAAGGAGGAATGACTGAGGCATTTCTTCATCATCAATACCCTTCTGGATTCTAACTTTGCAATGGAATGAAAACCAAGAGTTTCTCGTGCTGAATATCTTTCAATGAATTCCCAGTTTGAAGTTTTATGCTTGTTTCCCAGTGTGTGTTCATGTATGTTCATTCTTAAACTTTGATTGTGATGACCAGAATGTTTGTCAGTTATTCCCAACCTTCACCACGTAGACCAGGGCTTCCCAGAAAGAGATTTTTTTCCAGTCAGGCATCCATAGCCTAACAAAGTTTTCCCCAAGTCTCAAATATAACCTTTCTCTACTATCGATTAGGCGTCCATAGCCCTGGTAGAGGTTGTTACAGTCACCCTTGTCTATTCGGTTTGTTGGGGCTAGAGTTATGTAGGAGAGTTCTTTTCTTTGAAACAATTTCTTATTTCCTTGCATTAGCCATATCAAGGCCCTTGATTTGTGTAGTTCTATGCTCAGGTACATACTATTTTCTTTAAGAAATCCAAGAAATGATTAGGCTGTGCTACCCAGATTTTATGATTGTAACAACCTTTCGGGCCTTTTTTTTTTGGTACACTTGTTTCTTTTATCTTCAGTTATTCTCCCTTTCCTCCTGATTTTGCATTCATTAGACTTGGGTTTTGGGATTAGTGTGTACTTGAATCAACATACTAGTGCTAGTCCCAACTGACAAACACTTGAGAAACCAACGCTCTTGGGTGTCATTTTTTTAGTGTGCTTTGTGATTAGGATGACCGAGCATCGAACATCTTTCTGATTGTCAATGGAAGATACTCCCACTTTTGAATTTTGGAACGTTCTCTGCGTTGTATGTTTCTTTAGAGAATTTGACCAAGAAATACCTCTACTCCAATTTTAGGACCACTCAGAATGAGTCTAAGACACACTGACCCAAAACAAAAGGAAGAAATGAGCCTTGACAAAAGGAGGAATGACTGCGGACAGAAGAAACTGACTGATGACAGGAAAATGAAAGAAAGAAAGAAAGAAAGAAAGAAAGAAAGAAAGAAAATAAAGAAAATAAAATGAACAAAAACTATGATATAAGGGATGAAGGGCAGTCCCGCATAGGATCTGAAATAGTGTTTGAGGAATTTCTCATTGAATGGTAATGGGATCAACTATTCGTCTAAGGCACTGATCCTGAAAGTGTTTTCCCCCAAGATCTTTGATATCTGATAGGGGCCTGTCCACAATTTTTGAAATTTGGTGTGGTTGCCCGACTTTTCTTTTTCCTTGTCCCACATGAGGACAAGGTTAGAGGTCCTAAAATCTTTAATGGTAGATCTCTTATCAAACCACCCCTTGACGATGGCCTAGTTCTTTGACACATGCTCTAGGTACAAAGTTATATTCTCCTCTAGGTTGAGGAGGTTCATGATTCAAACCATTTGCAAGCCATAGACCAATTGGTATGGGGATGCCCCCAAGGCATTCTTAATCCTCACCTGGTCTATCCACAAGGTGTATTTTAGTTGTGTGTTCCAATCTTGGGGGTTGTCATCGAGGAGGTGTTTAATCACTGTCATCAGGTTCTTGTTTGTGGACTCTGCTACACCATTGCCTTGTAGATAATAATTAGAATAAAATTTGAGGATTACCTAATTTTCAAAGGCCCATTTAATGAGAGAGGTAGAGGAAAAAGCAGTAGCATTTTCATATACCAAATAGAACAACATCCCAAACCTAGTTATGATGTGCTCTGCTAAGAACTTGATTACCACTTCCGTGGTGCAATTCTTTAGTGTCTGGGCCTCTGTCCAGTGCATGCAATAATCAGTAGCCGCTATGATGAACTTGTGACCTGCAAAAAATGGGGGGTTAATCATTCCAACAAAATCAAAGCCCTACTAGGCAAACAGATGTACCTCATATACTAATTGTAGTGGCATAGCCAAATTTTTCTCTCGAGTTGCACTCGTCTGGAAAGTGTGGCATGATCTTACATGTTCACCAGTTTCTTTGAATAATGTTGGCCAAAAATACCCTACCCTTAATATTTGGTGGGAATTTGCCTCATCTGACTTGTGTCCTCTCCCGTATCTATCATGGAAATCTTTTAGGACTTTTTTTTCTTCAAACCAATCTAGGCATCTCAGGTACAGACCTTCATAATTGTGTTTATATAGCTGACCATTCTTCAGCATTAGGAGTTACTTTTGATTTTCAAATCCCTTCTTTGTGACCTATTCATCCTCTCTAGGAAGTGGTTATGTAGTAGGTAGTAGACTATATCTTGATACCATATATATGTGATCATACCCAGAGCAGTGTAAGTTTGGCATATCAGACCCTCTTCTACTTCAGAGACCATCTTTGTCAGGCCTTGGCCTCTTACTAGTTTCATTGGATGGATCTCTAGGTCAAATTCTTACAGGATCACCAAACATTTTCCCCTTTGCTCTCCTTGCTCTTTCTGCATCAACAAAGATTTTATGGCCGCGTTGGGGACTATCCTGAAGAATTTTCTCCTTAGGATGTAATGCTCGAATTTCTTCACCACTTTGACTAAAGAAAAATATTGTTTGTCTAGGTTGGGGTACCTGACTTTAGTGTTCTTAAGGGGACAACTCATGAAGGCTATTGGTCTCTCATTCTCCCCATCTTTCTTCTGTGTGAGGATTCCTGCGCAAGAGTATTCTCATGTGAAAGAATATACCTTGAAAGGGAGAGTATAATGAGGACTGACTAGAACATGGGCCATAGCAATTGTGTTCTTGATGTCCTCGAATGAATTTGTTACTAGGGGAGTTCACTCAATTTTAGCATCTTTCTTCAGCATGTCATTGAGTGGCTTTACTATCTCAGAAAAACCACTAATGAACTTCCTCACAAAGTTAATCTTCCCAAAGAAGGATTTCAATTCCTTGCAGCTGTGAGGTGGTGTCAGCTTGAGAATGGCTTGGACTTGTTTGGGGTCAATTACTATTCATGTTTGTGAAATTATGTGCCCAATCAACTTGCCTTCTGTGACCCCAAATATGAATTTCTCGGGATTGAGGGAAATCTCGTACTTCCTAAATATTTGAAGGACTCTTCTTAGATCGCTTATATTATTAGTTTGTTGTTTTGAAAAAACTGTCAGATCATCCATATAGATGATGATACACTTTCCAACTATCCCCTTGAAAGCAGTGTCCATTGCTCTCTAGAAAGTATCCTTGACATTGATTAAACCGAAGGGCATCCATTGGTAGGTGAATGTCCCCCATTTAGTGCTAAACATTGTCTTTAGTCTGTCTTCCTCTTGCACCATTACTTGATTGTACCATGACTAACGATCTAGGAAGGACATCATTTGGGAACCATTTACTACTTGTAGTACTTCATCGAGAGAAGGGAGTGGGTAGTTTTCTTTCTAGGAGGCTTTGTTTAGATTTTGGAAATCCATGCACAATCTGATCTCACCGGTCTTATTTCTCATGGGTACCAAGTTTTCTACCCACGTGGAGTGTCGAATTGTGAATATGATCCTTGCATCCAGCATCTTCTAGAATTCCTTTTGTATCAAGGGCTCCATAGTAGGGTTCACGAGATGTTTACACTGTCGGAATGGTTTGGAGTCTGGTTTTAGTGGAATATTGTGCACTATGACCGAGGTGTTATATGTTTTTAGTTCTTCATAACTCTGAGATATGACATCTCGATATTTCCTAAGGAGTTAGACCATCTCCTCCTTCTCCTCTTTGGTACATACTTTCCCGATGTGGACTTCTCTCGGCTCATCTTCTATGCCCAGGTTGTATGTTTCATATTCTTTACCATCAGGTGGTATGTGTGGGCGTCTTCTCATAGTAGTCCCATCACTGTCAAAAATTATTTCTAGTTCTAGTATTCCTTTTGGTATAGAATTGGTCCTCAGGTTTATGATGCCTTGATTGTCCGGGTCCTCCTAGCTTACTTCTTCTTCTATCTCCTCCTTCCCTTCATCTATAATATTCTTTTCAAACACACCTGCGCACATGATGAACTCAAGGATGTGTTGGTCATCTTGAAAGACTTGGAAATTGGTAATGTTATCTAGGATAGTTGGGGCTGCAATGAGTTCAACTGAGAACTTATTTAGTTTAGATTTCTCCATCGGGTGCAATGAACTGGAGAATACTGCTAGGACATCGACGATGACATTTTTCCTTCATGGGATAGATTTGATGTTAAATTCTTTGAAGTCTTTGATCAATTCCCATGCCCTATTTTAGTAGGTTGAGAGTCTCTTATCATTGCAACAATATTGATTGTGGATTTTTTTGACGATCAATTGCGAGTCTCCTATTGTCAAGGCTTTTATTCCCTTCTTATGAGCCAGGAGGATTCCACAAACCAACACTTCATATTCTAGAACATTATTAGTGCATAGAAATTGTAACCTATAAGCAACATAGAAAGACTTACCTCTTGGATTTATTATTTTTATCTCCACACCTACTCCTTGTTTACACTTGGACCCATCAAAGCATAATTTCCATATTTGGTATTGTTTTGTAGGGTTTGACTTGGTTAAGAAATTTCCTGAGAGTCCCCTTATTTTGAGCTTCTGCTTCTTTCCCCCATCACTATCTGAGGAAGTTAACTCTTCTTTACTTAACCCCTGAATACTTTTGAGGTCAAGGGATTTAGCACCTTCACCTTCCTGATCTTCCTATAGATCTTTATAGGGTGAACATGTGCCATCATCTAAAGTGCTCCAGTCACTGAATACGTTCAAGCTAGGGCTCTTATTATCTGAATCTGACCCACTGTCTTGACTCTAGGTCGAAGTGTCCAGATCAATGAGGCTATCTATCTTTGGCATGATGTCACCTTCATTTACCACCTCAAGGCTTTTCCTTTCCACCTCAGCCCTCTCTAGGACTTTGATTGGTAGGTTAATTTGAGTTAACACTCGTGACAGTGTATCTTGACAACTAAGGCATGTGATTATGAGTGACTTACTTGGTGCAACTGATAGTACCCTGGTAGTAGGAGGATGTTAGGGTTTGCATCCCTCCCTAAGTGTTGCAGGATCATGGTCATATTGTTGATAAATTTTTGAAATATGTCATCATTGATGTTGAGTTCTTGTAGGCCTTATACGGGACTATGGTCTTGTTCTTCAACTTCTTTGATTCAGAACATGAGAATGTCATCCATCTAATAGGTACCTAGGTCAGTCTATGTGAATAGAACTTTATTCAGAGCATTATAGTCTATGATAATCCTCTTTAACTTGGTTTGGCATCAATCTTGACCTGGTTGTTCAATCTCTTCCATGGTAGCCACAGCTGGGTGAAATCGGCGGACAACCATCCTCTCAAGCATTTGGTCCATTCTTAAGTCAACAGCATTCCATAAGTCTTGGGGATATCTAGTATGTGCACATTATTTTATTCTTGTATCCTTGGGTCCACAACCAGTTGGATGTGCATGTCCTTAAGTATGTCAGTCACCTTGACTTTTGTTTTGTCAAGCTGGATCACCACTTTGTTTTTAGTTTGCGAAACCATCCCCAATTTTGACAGATAGATAAGGGCATGACGTTACATGAAGCTCCTAACTCAATCAGGAAATTGTGTAAGTTTTTCCCGAATATCCGCAGACTGAGTAGGAATGGTGGTACCTCTATCTTGTCTTTAAACATTGTCAAGAAAGCTTTGGAAGAATTGACATTGGAGGTGGTGGTCTTCACATTGCTGGCTATTGTACCTTGTTTCAAATGGTCCAGAGGTTTTAGGAGCACTTCTTTCTGAGAGGGGAAGCCTTGAAGCATTTTGAACATAGATATGTTTGCCTTTGTTTTCTTTAATTCTTCGACCGCACTATATTTGTCACTTGACCAAGCCAAACTTTGGTAACTAGCAAACATGTTTGGTGGAGATGATGTGGGAGCACTCGGACATCTAGGTGAAACAAGGTTATTTCTTTCCCAAGGATCTGGTGGAGTTGGTTGTTTTCCTGGAGGTATACCATCGATCAGAGGTTCCTTTTGGCTTCATAAGTTATATGGGTTCTGATGATCATTTTGGAAAGCATTAACTTCAGAGTATTTAGGCTCGCTCTCCTTTTGGAATGGGAACATGAACTCTTTGTTGATATTGTGGTGACTTATCATGTAGTGGGTGTTGATATTATGGCTTCTATTGGGATTCTTGACTGATGATCATGGAGTTTATACACAGTAAGGTCTTTTATCCAGTGGGAGTTGCATGTACTACATTGTTGTCTAGTTTTAGTCTCCAAGTGAGAGATTGTTTGGTGTGGAGCCTAATCAGTCTCCAAGTGGGAGATTGTTGATATTGTGGCGACTAATCATATAGTGGGTGTTGATATTATGGTGACTAAAGATCATTATTGTGGAAACTCATATTGTGTCGACTGGTCGGGAAAAAGATTTTCTTTTTTGGGAAAAAGAAGACTGACATTGTAAAACCCTAAAATGGTCAATTTTAGAGGTTGCCCTAAAATACAAGTTATAAGCGATTGAGATGCATAATGCATTGTAATGTTGGTGTACTATTTTTCTAGATAATAAGAAAGTTTGGACGGCTGTGTAGGTGGACGTAGCCCAGGTTTTGGGTGAGCCACGTTAAATCTATGTGTTATCTGTGTTAATTTTTATTCTTCTTTTATTTTCTGCATATAACTATTTATTCTTATATTGTTCTGGATCTGTCAAACCCTAACACCCTTATTCTCTCATATAGGTGTCCAATCTTTCCCCATTTCTAGACTCATAGGAATAAAAAATCATGGCATTAAATAGAATGGGTGGCTCCTCCAAATTTTGAGGATATTGATTATGGGAGTTGCTTCAATATTCATCATTGTTGTTTCGAGGATTCGGAGCCATGACAAAATTGGCCTCCGCAACCTAATAAGTATTAGCATTATCCATAGGTATGCTACCCTTGTTGGGTCGAGTGTTCCATGGTCTATTGGATCTTTTCTATCCAAATGGCTTATCTTGTGTATTGGTGTTAGTATTGTAGGTGTTCAAACTCTGATTCTAGTTCTGGGGGTAAGCATTCGGACCAATAGGGGTCTGTTGCAATCCACTTTGGTTTTGGGAGGGATTCAACTTCATCCCAGTAAGCTCATTGGTGAGTTGGGATAGGTTTTTCTTCAAGGCATCCAACTCAAATGCCAGGTGAGTATTAGGTTTGGTTTGGGGCATTACCCTTTTCTCCAATAATGTTGTCTTATTAGCCTCGTAACTGGGATAAGTGATGGATGGTGGTGGGGTTGTGAATGGTTGTGTCACAATTGGGTTTAATAGAGGCATGTGAGTGGCCAATGCTTGACCGTTTGTTGAAAATGGATGTAGATCAGTGATGTTACTAATGATAGGCACAACCTCAAAGTTCCCTCCTTGCAAATTCATTTGTTGCATAAATTTTATGGCCTCATTGTATACCTTCTCTATTGGGTCCCTATTCATGGGGGGATTCTTCTTAGAAAGATTGAAGTGAAGGGGTCCAGGGCTATAAGGTAAAATTGTATAACAGCTTCCTCTGGTATAGTGTAATGAGCTTCCAATTTTTTATGCAATTGTGGAAATGATGATTGAACATAGAAATGGGCTCCATGGGATATTTTCTTGTTGTTATGAACTGGTGATGTGTTATAGTAGGGTCCACATACAACTTAAACTGGTTAAGAAACTTGGTTTCAAATTTGGGCCATGCAAAGATAGATCCTTGTGGTAAGTTCAGGTACTAGTTGTATGCAAATTCCTCCAAAGTGTATGGGAATAGTTGGTAGAAACAATCTTGGTGGGAAATCTCCTTGTGGTTACAAATTTGTTTGAAGGCATAGATGTGCTCTTCTAATGTCCTCGATTCTTCAAATTTTTGGGCAATTCATGGAGCTATCCAATGAATTTTAGTGGCGAGCTTTGTGAGTTAGCGAAGAAATCCATCAGACAAGGTTGTTGCAAATTCTAATTTTGCAAGTTCTAATTTTGGTTTAAGGCTACGAGGATATTCAGGACAGCAATGTGTGATTGTTGTCCAAATGGATTCTGGGACTCGGTGGGATGGTGAGAGGAGTTCTCTCTTGAATTTCCTTTGTCACTACGAGCTCTTTGGTGGTGAGTGAGTTCAAGGAACTCACCTCTTTTTGGAGATGATCTAAGTACTCACTCAAACCATTCTGGAGAGAAAGATTCAATGTTCTCCATCTTTTTAATCTTTTGGCCCTCCTAATGCCACTTCTGTTGAGCATTATTTTTATGCAAGTCAATTTCTAGGATCTTGATATTCGATTTCCTCTCTTGAAATAATAGCCAAGTTATTCCCAAGGTTCTTTGTGGTCATTGTACAACCTGCTTGGTAACTTAGTTGAAGATAAATGTGAATGTTCATGAGGAGGCCTTTGATAGTACTTTCAAGATGTCAAACTGCAAAACAGCTTAAGTACTTTTTTGTGTTTTCTGATTTATCAAAGATTGTAGTTTACTGATGATGCAAATTTATGCTTAAACTAAAGATGGTTCTAATTACTTCAGATTCATGATAGAAAATTAAAAGAGTTGGGTAACAAGAATGAAGTAAATTTTGCTAAAAATGAAATCCTAACTGACATAAACCATTGTTAATCCTTCCTTGCAAATTCAAATGACAAAGATATTTGGAGAAACCCACTAGATATAAATAAGACCATGTCGAAATTATATACCCAACAGATGCAATCATTTGGAGAGAAAATGTATTTTACGCATGCAAGATTTTCAAAATCTATCAAATCGTGAAGTCACCAAGATGTGCACACACACGAGACAGATTTATCGTTGAACCCAAAATATGATCTTTCCCATACATTCCTCACATCAAGGTAGATAAACAACAAAAAAATCCAATTTAAATAATCGCAAATTTGAGAAACAATAAACACAGTTGGCTCTTTGAAAGGAATGAATAAGAAAACACACATTCTTTAATTTCGCAAAGATAGCAGAAAAGCATCACACAATTAATGAAGCACCAATTGTAGATCTTTATTGCATCAAGAATCTGACCCTAATACATTGGTTTTGCTTACAATATATAGAGTTCTAATCTACAAAATCTGAACCCCAAAACTAGGGCATCAGAGACTCTAAAAACAATGAAAACAAAGTAAAACTAGAGCTTTCTAAAGATAGCTACTGCTAAACTGATACTAAACTACTTGCATGGATTCTTGATCTACTTACAATCAACTTGCCCATGAAAATAGGGTCAAACTCATTAAGAAAGAAGAAAGAGATGAGTTGGAGTTCCCTTGTTTGTAAATGGAATCTTCTTCTTTATCTCTGAGTTCTCCCTTGGAATCTTCATCTTGGGTTCTCTTCGAGATGGGAACTAATAGAAGGCCCTTAATCATTGAAAAACTAACTCTATTTGTGCATCCATCTAATCTAAAGTTCTATTTTCATGCGAAAAATTATCACACTAAAATGGCCTAGAATTTTGACCCTAACCTTTGCCCCAAAATTTTACAAGTGCAAATTTGACTAAGTATGGAACCAAGATTTGGGACCCTAGAAATTTTGGACTTTTAGAGGCTAAAAGGCCGAAAAACTAGCCTTTGGAAAATGGCTAAGTATGGAAGAATTGACCCCTCAAAAAATGGCTAAGTCTGGACTGAACAATCATTTTGGGAACACCTCTGGATGAGAAGCTCACAACCTTTGTACTATTTCCTATACTTCCTCATAGTTCACTTCTTGCCTTTTCACTTCAGCAATGCATCATTCTCGCTTCTCTCTAAAGATGGTTAATTCATAAGAAAATAAATTGATCTCTTCTTCATGTTCAGAGAAACTTTGCATATCCTACTTGAAGTATAAATGTTGGTGTATGTCCTCTTTGGTGCTAACACCTGCCAGGATACCTTTGAATTGTTGTATCACTTCTTTCGTTGGGCATAGAAGTTGCCTTTCCTCATCTTGGTATAACTCTAAGTCAATACCTACAAAAAAAATTCTATATTTATTCTACCCATTCCATGATCTCCTTATGCTTTTCATGCACCTTCTCCAAACATTTCTCATGGACTTTTGTGGATTTTTCTATACTCTTGGTCTAGGTATTAAAGTTTTCTATCTCTTCACCTTCATATATCTTGACCAAAATCTAGAAGCGTTGTTTCCAAATTATCTTTAGATCCTATAGAGTTGATCACCATTGGGCCAATTTAGAGTCTAACCCTCCATCTGCTTCCACAAGAACCACAAAATGGGTGGCTTTCTTAAGGATAACCCTGAATGGCCAGAAGATATCCCTAATCACCTTCTCTCCCCATTGTTCAAAATCATTCTTCCAATTAGCACTTGCCAGAATGAAAGAATGGGTTACCCCTGCTAGCAAGTTTGGAGGAGCTTTCTTCTCTAGTACGGCCTATAATGAGGACTATGGGAAATTTGAGTCAATGGGACCCACCATTTTATGGATGAATTTCTTCAGAGCCTCATTTTTCTCTGTCAGGGACTTGATAGTTTCTTCATCTTTTCTCATGAAACCTAGAGCATGTTTGAGCCCTAAAGCTACTAGGGTCTTACTTCCTTCTCTTTTTGGTTCTCCCAGATCCACCTCCTCAAATGTATAATATTTTGGGGTTATTTGCGCTTGATATGTGCTTGTAGAGGGAATTTCCACCTGTGCCTTCCAAAAACCCTTGGTGTCTTGAGTAATAGATGATATGGTTCTTGCCGGTATATTAGTTTTCTTTTGATGTAAGGCTTTCCCTAAGAATGACATATCTATGTCCTCTTCATCCTCTTCATCTGTTTAATTCCTTTTTCAAGTCTGAATCTCTTTAGTGAACCAAGTGGGTTTACTAAAGGCGGTAACTGGCTCATACGGGGTGATGTGAAGGAATGAAGCCAAGCTTTATCGACAAGGGGTCACCCTCTCCTCTTTATCTGACTCTTCTTCATGTTCACCCTCTTCTCTTCTCTCTTCCTCATTCACTTATTTGTCATGTCTTTCTTCCTCTCCCTTCTCTTCCTCTCCCTTCTCTTCTTCCCTTGAAGCATCATGTTCATCTTTATCTTTTCCTTCATCCTCAGAGGAACTGATTCATATCTTAGCACTAAGACCTATCAAAGCTTCTAGTTTGGTTTTGAGGGGAGGTGTATCTTCTATGCTTAATGACACTTGGGGAGTTGGGCTAGAGGAAGGCATAGGAATAGATGGTGGTGGAGTTGGTGCTTGTACTGTAGATGTGGGAGTTGAAATGGAAGAAAGTGGAGTTGGTGTAGGAGTTGGGAGAGAGGGTGGTGGAGTAGGAATGTAAGGTGGTGGATTTGGTGTTGCAATTTCTCCTACAATGTTGTCCTCTTCTATGCTTTGGGCAGCACTAGCATATTGAGTTTCTGCCCTTTGATCAGTGCTAGAATCCACTCCTGTGAGAGGCACGTTTAGTGCAGGGTTTGTGAATTGGGATGGAGGTGGAGTAAAGATAAACTGAGAATTGATGGGTGCTTGTGCTTCTATGTTAATTCCTTCCATGGAGTCAGGTGTATCTTGTCCAGGATCTTCAAAACCCTCTAGGCCCTCAAAAATTGACATGAGAAACTCATTTGAGCCAAGAGTATCCAAAGGATTGTCATGCTCCTTTTGAGCCTCTGTTTTCTTATTTGTAGTCTCCTTTTTCCTTGTAGAGGCTTCTCAAGATCTTATCCATTTTATTAAGGGCACATCCCATGGTTCTGGTTCCTTTTGCAAAGTCTCCCATCGGGGAGAGGCTAAAGCTCTCCTTCTCTTTTAAATCTTCTTCCCTTCACCAATGATAGTAGGAGATGAGTTAGAGGTTGAAGAGCCTTCTCCTTGAGTGGCCTGTGATGGTCCAACAGGATGATCTATCTTCCCTGTCATCTTGGTCCTTTTGTGCCTAGGGTTGGAACCATAATCCACTACATGTTCATGCCCATAAACTATTCCCAAATTTTGGGGTGGGGCCTTCTTGAAATGGGGCACTGCGGGCCTCTCTCCACATTTCTTGTCTGCCTTCTTGGGTGGATCTATTTGTGTCTTCATGGGAATATGATCCTTTGTATAAGGCTTTTTTATCCATGTCATAGTTTCTCTGACCACATGCCTTGCTTTGAATTCAATGTTGTCATTTTCTTCTTTGTCTATCTCTACATTCAAGATAGTCATATTGTATATTTTATCAATATTATAGAATGGCTCCAGCACATTATCTGAATCTTTGTCCCAAACCTTGGGGGGATATTGACCTCTAAGGCCACTTGTGCTAATGTGAGGGACATCCTGCAATAATCCATAATTCTCACCTCATAGTCATTCACATGTAATTAATCCAATGATCTTTAATATGTGGCTCATGGATGTAGAATTTGCCAATGATAAGGTTGTATGTGCCTATGGGGTCAAATCTATTCTAGATTTGTGAATATGTTTGGAGTGGGCACTCGTCCCACTCAAAGGCCAAAGACTTACAAATATTCATATCTTAGAGAGTGTAGGGGCCTATGGAAATGTGGAAATCCCAGTAGTGCTTCTTCTTATGCTTGATATGTTCATATGTATCTGCGAGCTACCTATCCATTTCCAGAACGATTACCCAATTAGATGGGTACTTGGGTAGTTTCTTGGGGAACAAGGTAGATCCCGACACTCTGATGTATGTGAAGGTTCTAAATTGTATGTAATATGCCCCTATAGCCCTTATTCTGGCAGAAATGTCCTCTGATAATCTCTTCGCATAGTCACCTTCTGTGGACCTAATGACTGCGAAGATGAATGCATCATTCACTATTCTATAACATGGGTTGTTTTCAGGCATGTTAGCTCTTCTTATCAATTTTGGATGGACAGTGAAGTGCCATGCATTTATCTCACCAAATCCTCCTTGTTTTGTAATCCTTGGATAGTCTTCTCGGGTGACCAGCAGGTACACAATGTATGAAGTCATAAAACTTGGGACTATGTTTTACAGTAGTTAGTTTCTCATCCATCTTATCACTCCGGATGGTGGCCCAATCAAATCTGACCTTACGGTTCCTTATCTTCTTTATTATTAGGATCATCCATCTCTTAAGTTGGATGGACTGAGGTAGTCTATATACTTGGCTTATCATTGTGACTACTGTCGGATATCATCCTTCAAGTATCCCCTTCTGAGGTCTATTTTATCTAGCTTGTTCTTTGGGAGAGGCTGCAGGAGGTATTCCTGATTGGAAATTTCATAGGCCTCTTGAGTCTTGTTTCTAAACCATCTCAAGCCCTTTTCTATGGAAAATTCATAGAAATTATCCACACCCTTCTGAATGTGGATGACATCTTCGATGTTTTCTGGCCTAAGTTCAAGAACCACCTATCCATTTGTGTTTTTAACCACCCTCCCATCTGGTGTGTAGTGGTTGGACAATGTCATGATGAGCTCAGAGGATAGGATCGACACCGGGTGTGTTGTGGCATTGACCAAGCTTGACAAGACCAAGGAGGTGCAGTCTTTAGATCTACCTGTTGGTCGGGAACATCTTACTAATAATTCATTCCAATCCACATTCTCGATGTCTGTATCAATGATTTCATGGTGCTTATTCCCGATCTTTGAAGGGGGATAATACCCTTTAAACATGTACTTCATTGGTGACACTATCTTCTTTTCAGGCATTCCTAAGAGGAAACATGCAAATATCATTATCTTATTGAAAAAACTACTAAAGCAGGAAAGAAAGAAAAACTATAACTAAGAAATCCAAAAGAAGATGGCTCTTAAGTATCCAGAAATGAAACTTATAGCTCTTTTTAGTCTTTTAGACTTTCGGACTCTGAAGACAAGGTCAGGGTGCAAAAGACCAAAAATTGAGGGATGGCGCTATGGAGAAGCAAGTATTTTCAGACTTGTAAAGTGCAAAAACTGTGCAAAAATTTGGGTTGCGAAAAGACTGAAATATTGAAAAGACTTGGGGGCTGATGAAATGTTTTTGGCCTTTTGGTGTGCGAAGGTCCGAAGAAATTTTTGGATTCTGAAATGACAAAAATTCTGGAGGGACGATCTGGTCTTCAGGGTTTTGGCATTTTTGTGTTTTGGAGGGATCCAATTGTGTGAAATGCCAAACTTTTGAAAGTGTGCAATTGCATTTGGTGAAAACTCTAGCGAGGGGGTGTTTTTCGGTCTTTTAGAGGCTAAAAACCAGCGACTTGGCTGCGACAAAAAAACCTTAACCCTGAAAAAAATGCAAAAAAAAACAAAACAAAAAAAACAAGAGAGGTCGCAACCCGACCAAAGGTCCAAGGGCTCAAACCCTAGAGACCTAGGAGGGAGGACAAAGTGGTCAATGCAATAGCACGCAAACATAACCTAGATAGACAAAAACAAAACCGTAAACCTAAAATGTGAATGAAGAATGGAAAGGACAGTGACATAGATCATACCTGCAAAGGCATGATGATAGGTGGAGGCTAGAAGGCTGTTGATTGCAAATAGTATCTAAGTGGCAATGAATGACAAGGAAGGAAAATGGCATACATGTGAGGAGCTGAAAAAATGCAAGCAGAAGACAAAAAGAGAAGTGAGAGAAAAAAGTGCGCAAGCCACTTTTATAGCCCGCGGGGTGACATCAGCCACTTCAAGGTTTTGGAGGCTGAAACCCCAAAGTTTGGTGACCTCCTCCCCCTTTCTGCATTTTGGCAACCAAAACATTGAAATGTGTGGGCTCAACCTTTCGGTGTTTCAGCATTTTAGAGGTCGGAGGACCTCCTGATGTCCAAAACACTGAAAGTGTGAAAGGCTGAAAATCACCCTTGCTTCCTCAACATGTCCCTCCAAATCAAATTCCAATGAACAGGGGGAGGGACAGACCAAAAAATAAGAAAGAAGGGGGGGCCCCATGGTCAGAGGACCAAAAAATGGGGTGTGTGTTGTGGACCCACAACATGACCCCTTATAACCCCTGACCATACATTAATGCATGATAATGGGTAATAAGGGATCCTATGACAAATTAATATGTGGTAAGGTGTAGTAAGGGGTCATAAAGGGTCCTAAGGGGTCTTAACAGGCCCTAAAACACATTAATGTCTCCTTGGACCCCTTATGAACCCTTACCGTATATTAGTGTATGGTAAGGGGTTTTAAGGGGTCTTAGGATACATTAATGTGTCCTAGGACCCTTTAAGACCTATTATGTCCCCTTAGCAGGGGTTGTAAGGGGTCTTAAAACATATTAATATGTCCTAGGACCCCTTATGACCTCTTATAACCCCTTAGGACATCTTACCAGACACTAATGTATGGTAAGGTGTCCTTAGGGGTTGTAAGGGGTCTAAAGGGGTCGTAGGACACATTTATATGTCCTAGGACCCCCTTAAGACCTCTTTTACCCTTAGGACTCCTTACCATACACTAATGTAAAATAAGGTGTCTTAAGGGGTCCTCAGACACATTTGTGTCCTAGAACCCCTTACGGCCCCTTAGAACCCCTTACCAATAATTAATGTATGGTAAGGGGTCCTATGGGATTGTAGGACACAATAAAGTGTCCTAGGACCCTATAAGACCCCTTTTGACTCCTTGGGACCCCTTACCACACAATAGTATATGGTGAGGGGTTATAAGAGGTCATATGGGGTCTTAATGGATCCTAGGAAATATTAATGTGTCCTAGGAGCCCTTAAAATTTTTGGCATAACTGGTGCATATATTATTGAGTGTTTATTTGTATAGGGTTGATGAAAGAAAGACCAGTTATTATGTTTTCATTGATGTCAACTTGGTGTTGTGTTTGTTGAAAGTGTTCCTAATGTGCTCATAAGTATGAGTACATATGAATTATGTTTTTCACTAAGAATTGGAGTGTAGGATCATTGTTGGAGACATAAGGATGTCACTAGATGGATTTGGTATGATTGCATAAGCTGGGCATATAAATGGAGCAAGTTATGATCGATTGAAGGGAAACCGGGCATACATATTAATAGGCAGTGACAAACAATGAATGATTTGATTGCTCTATCAAATCGGTATGGCTTCAAGTGTTGCGGTCATGATATGATTATCTTGACTAGGTTGTGTTATTGTTCCTATGATCACTATAGGATTGGAGTGTTGCAAGGTATAGTTTCAGTTGACAGAAGATTGTTCTGTGCAAGTTAGAAAATGTTTAAACAGGATTGAGCAGGTGATGCTAGATCAGTGAGTGGTCATGATGTGATTGGTTGTAGTGGATGTTTCTATGATCTAGGTGTCAAGATGACATGGTATAAAAAAATTCTAATGATTAATTTCTATTTCATTTCTCCAGGTGATCAGATTTAATCAAGGATTGGAAGTATGTTGAGGAAGTAAAAAAGGTTTGATTATTCTTGATTTAAATTGATGTGTAATGGATCTAAAGTTTCGCCTAAAGTTGTAATTGAATATTCTAGATTGGTAATATGTTTTAGGGTTCAAGGTTTGAGCGAGATTTATTATAATGATGAAATTTAATGTATTAGGTCATGATTAAGGCGGTGGCTGCCTAATTAACTTGTAATGTATTTATATGTAAAATGTTGAATGATGCAAGTGTAGATCCTGGATGAAAAGGTGTGATCAAGTTAAGAGAGAAGATATTCAACAAAAGGAGAAGTGTTGTGCTTAATTGGATATGAATAAGAAGAGGAGGCATTCTACACCCAAATCATTGTACTTGTTGATTCCTAACAATTTTTGCAAGAAAGTCTCTTAACCGGGTATCCTTTAACATGTATTATTTGTAAATCCTTTAACAGGGTGGATCTTTAACTAAGGTTTAAAATACTTTAATAAGGTTACTCCTAATAGGGCTATAGATAAATCCCTTAACCAGGTGAATCCTAGCACGGCATCGCATCATTGTAAGCTCCTAAGAGAGCTAGGCCTTTAACAGGGCACATTTTAGAAGAGTGAAAATATTTGTGGGTGCTAATCCCCACCGTGGTTTTCACCCTTAATCAAGCTTTCCATGATAAAAACCACTGGTGTTATTTTTTTGCATGTGTGGATGATTGTTTGGTTACTTAGGTTATTACATGCATAAGGTTTAAAGTTGATGAATGTGGTTTATGGTGTTGAATTAATTGTGAAAATTTTAAGATTTGATATATTTTTTATTCACACCCCCCCCCCCCAATAATCTTGGACCTTATAGTATTAGAAAAAAACTTTTAGGAACCCTTACCATACATTAGTGTATGGTAAGGGGTCCTGAGAGGTCTTAATGGGTCCTAGGATACATTAATGTCTCCTAGGACCCCTTACCATTCATTATATGGTAATGGGTCCTAAGGGATCCTTAGACACATTAATGTTTCCTAGGACCCCTTAATACCCCTTACGAACCCTTACCATACACTAATGCATGGTAAGGGGTCATAAGGGATACTATGACACATTAATATATCTAACGACCAGTTAGGAACCCTTACCATGCATTAATTCATGGCAAGGGGTTGTAAGGGGTCCTAGGACCCCTTATGACCTCTTACAACCCCTTACCATACACTAATTTATGGTAAAGGGTGGTAAGGGGTTGTAAGGGGTCATAAAGGTTCCTAGGACACATTAAATATGTGTGAAGGTGTTGTAAGGGGTCTTAAGGGTTCCTAGGACACATTAGTGTTTCTTAGTACCCCTTATGACACCTTAGGACCCCTATAAGGTGTACACCCTATTGTTTCTGGGGGACCAAAAAAATAAGTGGCATCTTTTTGGTCCCCCATCTTTGTGTACTTACCCTTAATCTCTCTCTCTTTCCCACCTCTCTCTATCTCAATTTGACAGAGAGAGAGAGAGCTCTTATGGTTATAGGGTTTAGGGTTTAATGCTTAAGTTAGATTTAGGTTTTAGGGGAAAGAGGGGAGAGATAAAGAGAGGTAGGGAAGATGGAGAGAAGAAAATGAGGGATAGAATGAGAGAGGGTGAGAGAGGGAGAGAGAGGGGGAGAGAGGATGGGAANGAGGGGGAAATAAGAGGGGAGAAAGGATAAAACCTATAAACATTATCCATCAAATCTAAATCCCTTCTCCCCCTCTCTCCCCTTGCTCTCTCCCCCTCTCTCACTCTATCCCTCTTTTTCTTCTCTCCATCTTCCCTACTTCTCCCTATCTCTCCCCTCTTTCCTTTAAAACCTAAATCCTACCTAAGCCTTAAACCCTATAAGCATAAGCTCTAAACCCTATACTAGAATCCTCTCTGCAATGCTCCATTCGGGAACCCTTGGAACCAAAGAGTAAAACATGCACTAACAATTTTTTTTGAAACATAGAATAAACATAATGTAACATTGTGCATCTCATAACCATACACAAGATAAAACTTTCAAGAGAATATATCACAATACTTACATTATCGTGAATAAGTGGGAAACTAACAAGCACTTTGAAAGGTTCCCTGAAAATCAAATCACATGCTCATAATGAAGGACACACATTCACAAGACTTTCCTACAAGGATTCAGGCAACGTTCAAAAATCACAAGAGACTTGGATGACAAGAACTCGTGACAACACTAGGAGGAGAGTAATTTCCATCCTCAATCCATACAATTGATATTGATTTTAAGCCCAAATTAAATGTTCCTAACATGGTTAACATACATGTTAATTACCAAACTAACCATAGAATAAACAATACAATGAGAAACGATTCTCAAACAATCATGCACAAGTCAAGGGCTTAAGGTAAAAATCAATAGTCCACTAGGAATCATGCTGAAGACAAAGCATTGATTCCTGAAATTTGGCAAAGTCTAAAATTTCCTAAAAACCCTCAAAATCCAAAATCTTTATCTTAACTCATGTGAAGCTGAAACCACTCTCAAATATCCTAAAATTATATACATAAAATGTAACTTAATTATAAGAAAGGAAGAGTATGTAACTTGTACTTAAATGTTACATTTTATGTATGGTCCTGGTGCTGAAATTGGCTTGTGCGGGTCTATTGGATTTTTATTTCTACATTTGGCTCACACCAAATAGGGCGTACACCCTTAGGGCGTGCACCCTATTTAGAAGGTGTTTTGCATGTTTTTATTGCCACATAGGGCGCATGCTGAATAGGGTGTACACCCTATTTGGTGTGTGCCCTTTTAACTGCATTGGGATTCACCAAGCCTAAGGCTTGGATTTTCCTTGGGAATGCAACCCAAAGGCTTGGAGGTTTCAAACAGGTCTGAAACGTGTTTTCTAGCAAACATACAAAAAAATCACATTTTTTGTGTGTGCTCCCCATCAGGTTTGCATGTGGTTCAACCAAAAAAAATTAGACAACATGATGTTTTATACCTCTTTGTTATCTATCTAGCCATATAATTTATTTATAATTATGATTAAGTTAAGCTTTTCATCTCCAAATTTTTTTGTAAGTATGTATGTTTTTTGTCAAAAACCAACGTGTAGTATTTTGGGCTTAGATTTTGGTTCGTTCTTCAAATTTTGAAACATGTTACTTTTTCAAAAAATAGACTCCATCCTACACACTTTTAAAAAGAAAATAAGTTTTGATTTTTTATTATTTTTCAATGATTTCTAGGGGGAGCACACACAAATTTCATGTTTCCAGGATGTCTCCACTTTGGAAATTCATAAAAACTCATACATTCATCAAATGATTAGCAAAAAAATCTAGGATAAACAAGGTGGTGTTAGCTAACTTCTCACTAGAGAGATTAAAAAATTCAAAAAAAAAGTTAACATTTTAGGGGGTGCACACTAAACGCTATGTTATGTTTTTTCACAAAAAATGGGACCAATTTTTGTGCTCCCCCTTTTTGAGGGCCTTAATCTCCACCATTTTTAAAATAAATTAGTAGTTTGGAAACTAGATTCGGATTACTACAACTCTTATTCTTGTCACATCTTAAAATTTTGAGTCTAACTATCTTCAATTTCTCATCGAAGTTCAGAGTTTATTATTTTCATAAAAAAGTGGCACCTTATACCCCCTTTTTGGTCCCCCATATTTGTGCACTTACCCTTGATGTGTTTTGTGCTTTGGCACATTTGTTTAGAACCCTAGTAAAAAAGGGCTTGCCTCCCAAGAATCCCTTAAGGCCACGTGAGAGGGAACAACCCAAGTGATAATAGGCTAAGGCCAAACTCTTATGAGCCTCTATATACAAATGTGGTTGTGATTAATGTCATGTCAACAAGTGATTGTTATTACAGGATGAAGATCACCCTCAGTACCTATGTGGTGCTTTAAAACCTATAGAAGGTAACTTCTGCAAGTTGAAAGGCCTCCTTAACGAAGCTAATCTACCAAAAGAATAGCCACTTGAACATATGCCATTACTAGAAATCTTTTTTTTTTGTAGCCAAAAACCCCTATTTTTTTATGCAAGGATTGTGATACGTGCATCTTGAAGACACCCCTCGTGTATTATTTAATTCAAGATAGAAAAATTCTCGAGGTCTTTGGATCTTTAGAAACTTTATGCTTGGTGCGCCTAAGTAGAGTGTGTTGTGTAAGGGTAGGTCAATACCTCCAAGCATCTATCTATCTAGTTAAATTAAGCATTTTATTGTAAGGGGATTCAACAAATATTGTCCTTGCCAACCTTAGGTTGTAAAGTGTTTATTTTAAATTAAAATATAACCATTCTTCTTGACGTGTCTTGTGTGAATGTTAAAAAATTCTATAATGCATACACCTCACTAAAATCTTCAAAAAAATATCCCAAAACATTTCAAAACATTGTTCAAAATTGATCAAACCTTTCAAACATGGAGGTTCAAAACCTTTTGAAGACATGGAATTTTGTTTCAACCTTAGGCTAGTCCTTGCATTAGCCATCATGCTCATTGCATAGTCCTCATAATTACCTTGTTCATTGCATATTCATTTTCATTTCCTTATATTTTAGGTCATATGTGTCTTTGCATTATAATCATTTATTACCCTTATCATTGCATGTCTTTCCATCATAATTGCACATTACTCTTCATTGTCAACCTTTGGGCCTTATCATTAGTCATCATTATAGTTGTATTATCCTTGTCATAATTATCTTGTCCTTGCAATAATATCCTAATTTTTCAATTAGAACTTAAATTAGATTTTTCAAATCCCAAAAATTCAAGTTTTAGGGTTATACCTTGTGTTATTAAATGAGAATCTTGACCTTGTCATAATTTTGTCCTTTTTTCATCATCATCATTAAGTCAACACCCTATCTTTTCAATGATGGGTATGACTTGGTGCTTTGTCTTTTAACTTTTCCTTTGGTCCTTTAAGGTCTTGACCCCACCTCAATTTCCTAGGGTTATACCTTCAAGCTTGCATTTTTTGAGATTTATAGTCCCAAAACACCAAAAATATAGTTTGCAATTTATGGTCCTTAGTTTTCATTCATTGAATAATCATCCATAAGTTACATTATCCAAAGTATAAAAATTACAAAAATATAACTTGCATTTGTCCCTCATATATTTGACTCATATTGGTCATTTCCTTATGTTCATGTCATATCATTCTTAAACTTTGAAAATTCCAAAAACATAGGTTGCATTTTATCACCTTTTAATTGCATTTTTCCTTCCTTTCCTAGAGTCATAGTTTTCATGGTTGAAACAAGATCCTAAGCTTCTTCAAGGCAAAAAAATCAAAGCATCAATCCAATTTCATCACCAAGAACTCTTGATCAAATTCCAAAACAAACATGATGACTTGGTGTTACTGGTATCATAGAAAATATGACCCTCCAATTGAAAGAGCATCATCCCAACATCAACATTCCTACTCTAATGGGACTATGCCATTGCAATCAAACAACCAATCATGTAAATAAAATTTATGCATATCCCAAGATTTGGGTCAGCCTTACAATGTCCAAACAAATTTCATCCTTATTTCTCCATCACCAAAGGAAAAATTGGCTCAAGAGATATATATTTTGAACCAAAAAGTGAAAAAGATTGAAAAGAGTCAAACTGAGATGTCCAAAATACTTCAACGACCAAATGAAAACCTTACACAAGTTAACATACAAAATCTCATTTCAAAATCAAACATACCAAATGTCATATCACAAATAAACATGACAAACCCATTTCAAACAACAGACACAAGTTTCAATCAATTTTTATTTGATCAAACTTCATTCAACCAAGTCCCAAATTAAACCTTCCAACCAGAGCATGGTATAGTTCAACTAGGGACACCACCCTATTTTGAACCAATCTTCATTCCAAAGCAATCAAGTTTCACTCAAGAAATCACACAACCCCTTGTGATAATTGTGCAAACAAGTCAATAAATACCAAGGTCACAAACAATTTTTCCTCCAATTGCATCACATGTCAGTGAACATACTCTTATATCCTCAAATTCACCACCAAGTTTTTCTCAAACAAGCACAAGTTCAAAAATGTCATCCTTTGGACATCAATAAATCGTAATCAATTAGAAACCTATTGTACCACATGTTCAATCAAAAAATGCTTTACAACATGAAAATTGATATTGTATCACCAACAAGATCACGCAAGTAGAAAAAATCCCAATCTAAATATTTTAAGAGATTACTCCAAAAACCAGTTTATGCACACAAAATTATTGATGAACGTGATAAAAATAACTTACTAGGTTCTAGCAATGGCCCATTTCAAATAAATCACATGGATGACACACCCTTATTATATCAAGAATCTTCCATGTCTCTCACCATTCCTTCATCCCCTAAAGCTTCACAGAGGATTCCACCAATATCTCATATTTTCTAATGATCTCACCATCCCTATCCATCATATCCAAGATGATCCACTTCCATCTCAAGAGAAAAGTGTCATTCCAAGTCCCATCTACCTTCCACTTCCTAAGTAATATCATGACCTCCCTACCATTCTTCCCAAGGATTCCATCCAAAGTCCAAAGCAAAACATCCTTAAAATGAAATTAAAATATCCCCTTCCAAGTCAAGATCAAAGTGGTCATTCACCTTCATGTCCACAAAAATACTATATCATCCCTCTAGATCCTCCTCAAGATCCCTCCATCCCTTAATTTCAATGTCTTAATCCTCCATTTTCTCCACAAGATCCTATTCTGCTAAATGATCCTATCACTACTCATATTCCATTGTAGGATTCCATTATTCCTCTCAATCCCCCTCATGATCCCAACACATTTGTGAAAGTTGTTCATGAACCCCATATGTTTCAAATGAGTTTCTCCACTTTCATCTAGTCTAGTCCACTTCATGATCCTATTGTTTCTTCCATATTTTATCCACCACAAAATGGACTCACATCTTGTAGAAAGTATCCCACCAGTCAAAGTAAGCATTATAAAGTCAAATAGTTATACCTCCACAAAAAATGTATATTAGAGCCCTTCCATATCAAAGAAAACTCTAATGGTAATGACCTCAATTACATATATCACCTTCCAGATATTGGTGTCCCTTCAAAATCAAAATCCAAACATATATCTCCCCCTTCATCCCTTCCATCTATCTTAGGTCCCTATGTTGCTTCATCCATTAGCTCACAATCCACTTACCCTTTCCCACATGCGGATCAACAAAGACGTACATCTTTGAGAACCATCCACCCATCCAAAAGGCCTCCATATCATTGATATCTACCCATGAACCCCATTCCTTTTCCAAGCAATTTTGATGCCAAACATAAATTCTATAAGTCCAAAAATCCACATGTTGTCAAGGATCAACATGTCTAGTCTAATATACATCTAAAAATAAAGAAAAATATAATCCAAAAAGATAATTAAATTTTCAAAAGGACACAAAGGCCAATTAAGAAAAAATAAAATTCAAAATCTATATGGGTTCCTAAATCCCTTGTACAAGGAATGCATTCCAAGGACCCACAAAAGAATGAAAAATCAAAATTTGTGTGGATCCCTAAGCAGGTTCTTGAAGCACAGTATCCTAAAGAAAAAACAAATTTGGCATCTACAATTGCTATCCCTCCATCTAAATAACTCTAACATTTATGTCCCAAAACCAATGTCCATTCCTCCATCAAATCCAGAATCTCCTTTTCCTCCATCACTCTACCCCTCAAGGTGCATGTCAATGTTGTTCTTACCCATATAACCATCCAGTCAATAGTAAATATTCTTACACTCTCTCCATTATCCAATGCCTATTTTTCATCCCTTTATCCAACCTATCCAATCCTTTGAATAAATTTGTATCCTATCCCATCCAATCTTCCATTTGATCTCCCCTTTTTAATACCCTACCAACATCTTTGAGCATACCACCAATATTTATGGTCCATTATTACATTTCCTTCAAGATTACTATCCAAATATAATGGCACTTGAGTCATCCATCTATGTCATATCATGCATCCATTAACTTCCAAAAGATCAAAATATCAAAAAGCCAAAAAGTAAAAAAGTAAAAAAATAAAAAGTGAAAAAGAAGTTGCCTTGGTGAAAAATTGTTTTAAAATCATCTTGGTGACATGAAAAAAAAGTAAAGATAAATAATTCATCCACTAGTGAAACCCTGGTAAACAGGTGCTTTGGGCAAGTACCATGATGAAAACCTGACAAATAGGCGTCATGCATAATTTGTGAACTTATTTCATTCCATAATTGGGGGAAGGTTTCGTCCATGTTTTTCTATCATACCATACCCCTATCATTTCCTTTATTATCCTATGTCCCTCATATCCATTATCCTATCGACATCCATTTTCCCTTTCCCATCTTTGATCTTGACAAGACTAGGGATCTTCATAAGATTTTACACACTATATGCTTCATGTTGTCCATAAGCCTTAGTCCACATTTCTTATCTTATCACAACCTTGAGTCCATATTCATTATCCCTTATTTATTTTTTATCTTTATTATCTTATCTATATCCTATTTTTATCCTATCTAAACCCCTCTCTTGATCTTGGTATGAAATAAGGACATAAAATGTAAAACATGTATTATCACCATTAGTGAAATAACGAACTCAAGAAATTCATATCTAGAGAAACAACATCGTGAATATCTAGATTCTATAGAAAATAGATCTACCTACATAAGATCAATTTCATATCAGAAACCATTGTGCTCACAATCTGTGCATCATTACAAAAGGAAATTTTATTGGTGTTGGCAAGGTATGTTTATTGGTAATTGTAAATTCCAATAAATAATACCATTGTAGTGGGAACTGCAACACACAATACTAGAAGTGACAAACAATTTCTCTCAATCGAGAGAGTTGGTTCATTAACTAAAGACCCTTTAGGGATTTAAAAAGGCTTGAACAAGCTATAACAGGGTAAGAGTAACATTGGATGCTCTTCCTTGTAGGGAACTAATCTGCTAGTACAGAAGGCCTGAAATCCTTATCAATTCATATGTACAATTCATATCATTATAATCTCAAGTATATTACTGTTAAACTAAAGGGGATTGCATGGGTTATGATCTTATTCAATATTCTGAATTATAAAGCAAATTATATCTTCCTATAATGTTGTCTCTGTAATTTTGAATTGAGGAAACAAACCTGTAAGTAAACCATTGAATAAAATTACCAAAGAGGTGGAGAAGAGCAGAAATTAAGATCAAAACCATTGTGGATATTACATTTTGTTTTAACAATTTCAAGATAAAACTTATAAATTAATTTAATCTATATATCTTAATTATAATTGTCAAAGATTACAAATATAAAATGTAATGTCTATAATTTTGGCCGAGAAAACCTAAGTATTTTTAATTTGTTTTTAAATTTCATTGGTTTATTACAAACAAAATCATCCTAGTATATTTGTATATACAAACATATATAAGGCTTAACTTGACATCAATTTACTTCTTTCCTCTTAAAATTCCATTCTTGTTTTAATAGTCATCTATTCACTAATATCCAAACTGATAGTATCCCTAATGTTGTAAAATCTCTCTTAATGTTTTTTAGTACCATAGTAGCAAGGTTAATGGTGTCATCAAGATGACCACTTATTTGTTTAAGATGCCAACAACAATATCCATAACAATTTTATAAATAATGTTATGTTAATCTACCATACCATACCCTTAAGTTACTCATAATGATAATTTTACTAATATTGTTGGACTCATCACTAAATAGGAAACATCAATAATAATATTACTACATGTTTAATCATATTGTTAGTAATAATATTTACGATACTTAATATAAAATTTTATCATCCTAAACAGTTAGCACCCATAATTGGATGCTCTAGGACCTATTAGACATCATTTTGGTGATTTCAAGGTCTGAATGTCTATTATTCTTGATCACAAAAACCTGTGTTTTCTCCCCCCACTTCTTTTCACCTTCCTTGACATCCCTGTGAAATTTGAGATCATTTTGCATGGGACAAGTTGACTGATCGACTTGTCCTTGGGCTTTTGGGCCCAAATTTTGCCCAGAGCCTGATGGTGGGGTTTTCCTCTGAGATTTAGATTTGTGGTCAACCTTGATGAAATTTGAATCCTGAATTCGAGGATTTACTATAAAAGGACCTCCTATCTCTTCATTTTCCATAAGTAATTCAAGTGAAACCTATATTATTATCAAGTGATCAATATTTCAAGAAAGCAAGAGCAATTTGAGGATTTGGATTGAAGATTTGAAGGAAAGCATCCAATTCAAGATCTCCAAGTCTCCATTTCTTCAAGATTCATAAAAGAAAATGCAATTTTCTCTAATTGATGCAAGTTTCTCTCCCATGATGGCCAAGTAGAGGAATTCTCAACCAAGCTAGAAGATTCATACATCCATCTCTCTCTTCATGTGGTTATTAAGCATATCTACATTCTAGATCTAGGAGAGGAAATCATAGATCCATGCATTTATGAAAGTGTCCTTGATTATACATCTCATTCCAAGATCAATTCTTTGGATTCCAAGCACATTAAAGCATCTTCATGTGTTTGAGTGATTACTACATCCATTCACGAGGGTTACCTATAAGGTGAATCAGCAATTTACTATTTACATTACTTTCCTTTATGCAATTTCTATCATATTTCAAGGTTGATTTCTAAATAGGGGTTTGACCAAGGAAAACCCATTTCCACATCCTCTTTCCCCATTTTTATGTGTGCAAAAATAGGTTGCGGGGCTACGATTTCATATCTAAGCAATACAGGTGCAGTAGTAGGATCCAAGAAAATTTTACCAGTTTTTGCTAGGAACAACTTGTCCCCACAAAGTTGACTTGTTCCCAAAAAGTTGACTTGTACCTGTCATTTTTTTAGTGAAAACTTCAAAACAAAAAGATTCAGGTCCTTGCCTTCTAGATATGAAGTAATAGCAGAATCTAAGATTCTAGTGACAGTCAAATTTAGATTCAAAGTCCTACCGTCTCCATCTTGTTTCCAAGTGCACTTATTCTTCCTTATTTTCCTTTACACTTAATTTATTAGATCATATCTATAATTTATACTTTAACATATTAAATCACATTTATCCTCTTAGGAATTCAAAACCACCTTGGTCACAAATCTTGCATTAACACCTTTCTTCCTTTTGGTTGTACTAATCAGATATTACTTAAGGGTGGGGTTTTATTCCAATGTATGTAGGGCTTGGTAATTAATCTACATCTTTGCATTGCTTACCATTTTCTATTATACTAAAATAAATAGTGACCTCTACTCTATTAAGAACGGTAATGTTAACTAGAAATGATCATTAATAATATTAGGCAAGTTGAGATCATTAATAATATTAACATTAATGACAATATTAATATTTCAATTTTATTTCTTTTAATTCATTGCAATTTATTTAATCCTCTTCTTACCTAGTTATGATTTAATAACAATGTCATTACTACCAAGCTAATTAGATGTAAGGACTAACATTCTACAAAACATGCCACATTAGAAAAATACTGGAAAGAACAAAAAATTTAAATAATTAAGTCAAAGAGTCCAAAAGAATTTTATTAATATTTAATCCAAGTTACAAAGTTGCCAAGTAAGAAAAGTTAGTTCATAATCAAGTACATGATTTGATCATCTTGTCGAGTAATATAATTACAACTAGAAGAGATGACAACCAACTTGTTAGATCATCTATAATACATCAAGTACATAAACATGAGATACAACATACGACCATGAGGTCGGCTGAAAATTACATGCTAAGAAAATACTTGAATACAAATCCCTATCTCATCGAGCCATTAGACTACTTTACATCTATTGTGCTCAAGAAGGGAGTGTGGTCCAAGTGCTTTCACTGTCCAACCACCATAGAGTGGTTATCTCCCTCAATGCTCAACCTGTCACGTTGAGCATGCCAACCCTTTCCAAGGAACTAGCAACCAAGAACTAGTAAGTCAAGTGGATCTGGTGTAAAAATGTAACTACACTACATATCACCTATGACTATGCAATACCTAAACATTGATGTGGTAGGGAGCTAAAACAATAACCAACATATATCTAGTAACATGTTCAATTAAATATTTAGATAAAGCAATTGAAACCAGATTTTATTGGGAAGAAAGCATACATCAAAGATAAATAGCATTCCCACCCTTCCTTGTTGTTCCCACATTTGACACCCTTACATGAACTATCATGCTCACATGAAGAAAGAAAAAGTAAAGATAGAAAAACCAAACATACACATGACCGTCATTCATGATTTCATTGAACAAAATACCCTTCTTCCCTATGGTATCCAAGCTTCATACAAAAGATCATCTATACTCTTGAATAAACAAGAACATTCACATCACCCTTTAGACCTGGTTGAACTAATTTATCTTTTCTTCATGTAGATATTGTTTCAATACTAATGGAGATATTAATATTCCAATGTGCATATGTTTTCACAACATTCAATCTTTGATTTCAAAGAGACACTCTCTTTTCATTCTCTACTTAGACAAAATGAAGGTGCTTCAAGCATACACTTAAAACAAGGTAGTATAAGCTATCAAAATTTTTTTATCATCTACAACAATCCTCTTCCTTAAAAAACAATTTATAAGGTGTTTTAGTAAATATGACAATTTAAAGGGATATATAATTGTCTTTCGAGGGAAGATTCCAAGGTTTGTCTATTTAGTAAACTTTAAGACATCAACTATATGCTCAATCATTTCATAGATTTCTCCAAGGAAATAAAAAATGATAATGATTCCTTTGTTATTCTTTTTAATAAAAATTTCTTTCAGAAACTATGTTTCAATCAAGTTGATAAAGTGATTTGTGAACACAATAGTGATAGCGACTAAAATTCAAGGTTTACTATTTTACAATATCTAACGAGTTATTGAAACACAACAATCATTAATGAGATGCAGGAATTGAAACTCCATGCTCAGGAAGAAATACATATCCTACTAAATGTTGTTATTTGTGCTCATACTGAGAATGCGGGTTGTTGGATATGAAGTCTGACTATTCAGTTCTTATTTCGTGACTGTTCATTTCATCTTCTCGCTTTTCTTTCTTTGTCTTTTGTTGGTGACTATTGTATATATATATGAGGGAAAAGCCCTGTGTTTGTAAGTTGTGATGACTGAATAATCAATTTGCTCTGCTCTCTAGTGGATGTAGCCAAATTGGCGAACGTTAAACCTTGTTTCTATTTGTGGTTTCCAATTTGTTCATTTATTTTACAATTGGTATTAGAGCTATTAAGAAGGATCCAGAAGAGCAGAAAGGTGAAACATAAAGCAAGGGAGATGGAGAGACATTTCGTGTTGTTTTATTTAAATAAAATTTTATAGATGGGACCTTTATGGAGACTGCCAAAGCAGATATTACACAACTTCTGAATTTTAGCAAGGCTGTGACCATCAGCCGCAGGTCCCAAAAAGGCTTTCCAAGATCCTTGATATGTACGAGCACCCCTTAGATCTTTTACCAGATTTTAATTCTATATTTTCTAATGTTGGGTCAGTTTAAACATGGGACCGAGAATTTTAAACATGGGATTTACCTTCCTTATCTGAAGCCACGCTTAATATGTCAAATTATCCACACCTTTCAAGCTCTGTTAGGCCTTTGAAATTTTATGTGATAGTTATGAGACTCGTTATTCCATTCCCTCCATACGCATGGAAGGCTACGACAGTGGCTCATAGAAGACGGTTCATATTTTAGGATGTAAACCGATGCTATATTTTTAGCAATTCCTTTTGCAGAGAAGTGTCTCTTTTCGACGTTTCCTTTGTTGTCGATTAATTTTACAGCCCCTACTGGAGGACGATGGCCATGGCTACGGCAATAGAGAATACATGCACATGCAAAAAGGCAAGAGAAGGCAGCATACATTGCATGTAGTCTTTAAGGTTTAAGATAATTACAGAGAAATTGTGTTAGTGGCACTCTAGAGAGAGGTGGTCTTATATTGGAACTTTTTTTTTTAGTCAAGGAGCTGGTAAGGGCTTTGTCTTCCCCATTGTTTTCTGGGTCGTATGGAGAAGACTGACTCGCCTAGCCTAGCAGCTCAGATACGTTTTGTTTGCGAAAGTCATCTTTGTTGTGATGTTTTATTCCCAATTGTCTCGTCTATCAAGAATTTGTGAGGGGCAGCTCATAGAGATGGTAAGGTTGCGATCAACCTGATAAAATACCGTGAAGGAAGTGGCAGCAGTGCTCCAGCATCAGATTTCAAATTTCTGTCAATATTTATGCCTAGATTGGCATTGAAGAGATAATTCAAGGTATGACTAGAGCGTCAAGGGTTATGAACATGATGTCGGGCTTCCACAAGAAGAAGACGAGATCGATCAGTCTGTACAAGCTGCTGAGGCAGTATGTGCCAATGCACTTCTCAGAATGGAGGCACAAAATGTGGAAGAGGATCCAAAGGAGTTACAGAACACGGTGAAAAATGTGTCGGACACGTTGGAGGTGCGGCAGGGTCTGTTGCAAAGCTATTATAGGGCTCTTTGTGTAATGGAGTTGCGCTTCCCAATCAGCCATGAGAAAGAGCATGTGCACACTATCACTTTCACCTGGTATGATGCCTTCAAGTAGAACAAGAAGGCCTCCCAGCGTAAGATCCATTTTGAGAAGGCCAAGAAAGAGGCCCTTTTTTATTGCAGAAGGAATAATTATTTGGAAACAAACAGAGGATTGAAGGATATATGCTTGTGGCAGACAATAACCGGAAAGAGGCCATGAGGGATGAAGAGAAATAGGAGTGCATCCTTCCACCTTGTGTGGATGGAAAGGGGCAAAGGTGCATAGATACTGATTTTTGCCCTACTTCTCTAGATTATGGAGAAATCACAGCTTCAGGTATAATTGTTCGGTGTGATGTTTGGTATCATTTTTCTAGATTTTGTTTTTAATACTATGAACAATTCAGTGTCACACTGCAGTGGGAGTTTTTATTTGGTAGTAAGAATTTTGTTGTCATGAGATGTTCCCCTCCATGTGATTGGAGATGTTTGCTATTGTGCCATGGTGGGCTCTTGATTCTAGATTAGAGAGTTCGCATGATATAGGTTCTCTTGATAGGTTTTTCACTTTGGAGCATGATGTTTTGGTTTGTGGAGATCAAGTTGTCATGTTGTGTTCCCAGGTTATGCAGATGTGCAGTAGGATTTTTGACAATTGGTCATGGTTAGTGCTCTTGGTATCGAGTACATTGGCAGATTGGCCATGGAGGTGCTCTTGAAAACTAGGAGGCTTGGGTGAGGCTGCAGTTCTCTTGGGTTTAGAGAACATTTGTTGAGACGGTCTCTCTTTGGAGGTTTCAACAAGAAGACCGGGGAGCCTACACCTATGGATGGGCGCGAGTTCATTATGGACCTAGAGGAGATTGTTCTTGGAGAAGAGTCACTGTGACTTGGTTTATCCTAGAGGATCATTCTTACTCCCCACTCTTGGTCTACTTAGCATATTTATCTCCTTGTGAATATGGGTTTAGGAGATGGTTGAGATTGTTCCTATTTTTGGAATGTTTTTGAGTTTGATCTTCTTGTTTACAAGAGCTTTCATCCATGGTGGTTGGGTGTTGTAATTGCTCTTATTTGGGGAGGTAAATGAGATCATACTTGGCATAGCTTAGCACTTGGCGGTGTTGGTAGAAGGATGAGTTATGGTTTACATGGGTGTCCCTTCCAAGAGTTTTTTTTGAGATCATCTATTGTTGTTGTACTTCATTGTTTTTTAACTACAATATGAGATCTTTAGATGAGGACTTGCAAGATGTCATGTGAGATTTTACAGCAAGTTGGTTGCAGTTTGCATATCATCTCAAGATATTATCACACCTTTTATGTGCATATTGGTAGATTTGAGTCAACTTTTGGTTGACATTTCTCATGCAACATGCAATTTGCTCTATAATGGTCTTCTAGGTTTTTGCACATTAATGGTTTTTTGGTGTGTTTTGTTGGAAGATTATATTTTTTACATGATGAGTTTGTGTATGGGATGGTTATGTGCACACAAATCTACTAATGTTGTATGGTTAGTTGGATGTGATTAGCAACTAGTTGTGGTTGCTATTCCAGCTATGGCAGTTGTCTATTGACAATTTATTACCATGGGATTTGGTAAGGGAAAATAGAGTTTAAGTGGGAGATTGTTGGATATGAGGTCCGACTATTCAGTTCTTATTTTGTGATTGTTCATTTCATCTTCTCACTTTTGTCTCTTTGTCTTCTGTTGAAGACTATTGCATATATATGAGGGCAAAGCCCTATGTATGTAAGTTATGATGACTGAATAATAGATTTGCTCTGCTCTCTGGTGGATGTAGCCAAATTGGAAAACCACGTTAAACCTTGTTTCTATTTGTGGTTTCCAATTTGTCTGTTTATTTTACACAGGCCACATTCCAAGGTTGTGCAAAACATTGTTAAGCCTAGTACGCAGATACATAGCTGGCATTAACTATTGAATAGAAGCCCCTTTCTAGGTGTTTTTTTCCAATGGAGCAATGAGATCTGATTGCAAAACATCTTTAAATAATCTTGGGCAAATCCAAATGGTCAACATACATTTTCATGGTAAGCTACACTCTGAACGATTCTATTAATCAAGGTATATCTATTGAATGTTTTAGCGTTTGGTGATTAATCAGGTAAAACACTTCAGACGAGGATACCTCTGCTCTTAATTTGTATACGCATTTTAAAGTTCACAAAATAATAAAAGAATACATGTACAAAAACATTGAAATTAAAACATTTCACTCAGAAATCATATTGATCTCTCTTTTGTATCAGCACTTTCATTTGAACCATGGACCAAGTGATTCACCCGATGTGTGTCTCCCAGAAAGAACTAAATGAATAAGGAACCTAATTGCAAAGAACAAGAAACTTCATTATACTTTATTATACTGCTAAATATGCAGGAATGGAGAAAAACATAGCACATTAATAAGCTAGATTGAAATATCTTTATACACGCCAAAGGGAAGGTGGAGAACTCTCTGCACATAGTATGGCAGATTTCAAAGGTAATACAGATAGGTAACAAAAATTTGTAGATGTTTTAGGCAAAACCCTTCCCCCAACGTATTGTTGCGATCTTGATATCTGATTCTTTCCAATCTTGATATCTGATTCTTTCCTAAACTGACTTCTGATTCTTTCCTAAATCAATACTCTGATTCTTTCCTAAACTAATTTCTGATTCTTTCCTAAATCAATAAGGCACACAGCTTGATTGTAGGATCTAGAATATGTATATATACCTGTATAGTTTCATAGTAAATAGAGTGAATAAAATATTCTTCTCATTTTTTATTTTTAAGTTGGTATCAGAGCTATGGTCGATTTAGATTCAGAAGTATTTGAGACCAAATCGGCCAAATCTGCTCCCATTATTATTCAATCTGAAGGTTCATCGATCAAGGCAGGGATTGTACTCGATGAAACAAACTATGATTTGTGGTCTCAAATCATGGAGATGCATATTGCTGAGAAGGAGAAACTCTCTTTCATTCGTGGTAATTCACAGCCACCTACCGAGAATGATGATGGATATGAGAAGTGGTATGCAGACAATCAAAAGGTCAAGAGATGGTCGTTGATATCTATGTCCCCAGAAATTATGAAGCGATACATTCACTTACCCACCGCTCAAGATATTTGGAAAGCTCTTTCTACGACTTTTTATGATGGAGAAAATGAATTGTAGGTGTTTGTCTTGAATCAGAGGGCTTTCTCTGCCAAACAGAATGGCAGAACACTCTTTGTGTATTATGGAGAATTAACCAAGATTTTTGGTGAGTCGGATCATCATGATAAGGTGATCATGGAAAGTGAGAATGATGTTGAATCTTACCGAAAATTAGTTCAGTGACAAAGGGTTCATATTTTTCTTGTTGGATTAGATGGTGACTTCAAACAAGTCCGTGGTGAAATTTTGAGAAAGGATCCTATCCCTGAATTAGAAGCATGTTATGCATTGGTTCACCGTGAATTTGTTCGACGCACAATGATGATTGGAGAACTAGAAAAGACTGAAGCTTCAGCCATGGTGACTTGAAACCGGTCTAATCAGAACCGAACTTCTCAAAGCCCACCTGAGATCACTAATGGTGTCAATAAATCCACCTACAAATCCACCCATTGCAATCAAACTGGTCATACCAAAAGTCACTTCTTTGAACTTGTGGGGTATCCAGAATGGTGGGATTGTAGCCACGATTCACGGAAGAAGAATTCCAAGAAGACCTCCAGTGCTGCATTTGTTGAAACAAAGACAGAGGATGATGTTGCTGGACAGATCTTAGCATTAGCAGCAATGGCAGGTAATGGTGGTAAGTTTTTAAATGTCTACACTTGTTTCTAATAGTGCATGGATAATTGATTCCGGTGCTATGGATCATATGATGTTTGATTCTAGACAGGTCTCATCCCTTCAACCGTCCTCACAAAAATTTGTTTCCACTGCCAATAGCTCTTCGACCCCCGTTATTGGAGAAGGATCCTTACCTCTCACTGATACTTTGAATCTAGATTCTGTTTTAGTTATTCCATCTTTGGATTACAATTTGTTGTCAGTTTCCCAAATCACCACTGCTTTACTTTGTGTTGTAATTTTTTGGCCTACTTTTTGTGTGTTTAAGGACATCCAAACAAGGCAAACAATTGGTTGTGGTGTTAGGCAAGGGAAGCTGTATTACTTGGACTTGGTGTCAAAGAGTTCAGACAAGCTGCGTCAAGCTCTAATGATGGATGGCTCTAAGGGGGAGAAGCAGAAATTTGAAATTTGGTTATGGCATCGACGTCTAGGGCATGCTTCCTTTGGTTACTTAAAGAAATTATTTCCTAGTTTATTCACAAAATTTGATGTTTCTAGTTTCTAGTGTGAAGTTTGTGAACTTGCAAAAAGCCATCGTGCTTCTTTTCCATTAACATTGAATAAAAGTCCAGTTCCTTTTATGGTCATACATTCTGATGTTTGGGGTCCGTCCAAAGTCACTACCTTGGGTGGATCACGGTGGTTTGTTACTTTTATTGATGATTGTACCAGGATGACTTGGGTGTGCTTAATGAAATCTAAAAGTGAATTAAACTTGTTATTTCAAAAATTTTATAACATGGTTCATACTCAGTACAATGCACAAGTTCAGGTTCTTCATAGTGACAATGGTGGTGAATATTTGAGTTCTAAACTCCAGCAGTATCTAGAAGCACACAGAATTATTTATCAAACTACTTGTTCCAATACACCTCAGTAGAATGGGGTGGATGAGAGGAAAAATCGTCACTTGTTGGAGGTTGTCCATGCTTCATTAATAGAAGCCCATATGTTGTTGTCCTATTGGGGCAAAGCACTTACCTCTGTAGCATATTTGATCAACCGGGTACCCTCCAGCACTATTGATTTCCAGACACCATCCCAAGCTCTCCCTGAGGCGGTTGTTGCTCCAGCTGTCCCAAATTTACCTCCTCACGTCTTTGGTTGTGTAGCATTCATATACCTCCATAAGCATCAGTGCACCAAGTTATCTCCTAGAGCGCTGTGATGTGTCTTTCTAGGATATGTTGCTTATCAAAAGGGGTACCAATGCTATCATCCTCCAACCCAATGAATGTTTATTACATTGGATGTATTTTTCATGAAGAATCGATGTATTTTTCTTCTAATCCTGAACTTCAGGGGGAGTACCAAAAGGAAATTCAGACGCTAGACTATGATGATCACGTCTTTGAAGATGTGGATGTTCACATCTCTGAAGAAGTGGGTAACTTGGACATCTCTGAAGAAGGGGAACTCTCTAAACCCGTTAATCAGGAAGTGGGTGAATTGGAGGTTGGTGGTATAGCTTTGGATCAAAGTAGTGATGAACAACCAGAAACTGAAGTTGTGGCTCCACCTCCGTCTGAGCCCCTCACACCACAAGAAACTGATACACCAAACCAATCATTTACTGAGGATGTTCTTGAACCATCTAGAAAATAGCTACCACAATGTCTCACCAGAGGTATCCCTAAACCCACATATGAACCCAAACTTTCTAGTAAAGTTAAATATCCCATGATTCATTATGTGTCTAACCATCGTTTGTCAGAATCAAATCAGTCATTTGTAAATCAATTATCTACCGTATCTATTCCTAACAATGTGCATGAAGCCTTAGCTGACCCAAGGTGGAAAACCGCTATGAATGAGGAGATGAAATCATTGCAGGAAAATAAAGCCTGGGAACTTGTTGACCGTCCACCGGGAAAGAAACCAGTTGGATGTTGGTGGGTTTATACTATGAAGTACAAAGTAGATGGTACAATTGAACGCTTTAAGGTGAGACTAGTGGCAAAAGGGTACACCCAAACCTATGGGATTGATTATACAGAGACATTTGCACCTGTAGCTAAAATAAATACAGTACGAGTCTTGTTGTCTCTAGCTGTGAACTTGGGTTGGCCATTACAATAGTTTGATGTTAAGAATGCCTTTCTACATGGAGATTTGTTCGAAGAAGTCTACATGGAACTCCCACCCGGATGCATGATACCAGAAACACATAGTCAGAAGGTGTGCAGATTACAAAAGTCACTATATGGGTTGAAAGAATCTCCGAGGGTGTGGTTTGGAAGATTCACAAAGTCTATGAGAGCCTTTGGTTACAATCAGAGCAATTCAGACCACACTTTATTCCTAAAGAAACAGCAGGGTAAGATCACTACACTTATTGTGTATGTCGATGACATGGTAGTTATAGGAAATGATCCTGAAGAAAGGAGGGCTCTACAGGGTTACTTGTCCAGAGAATTTGAAATGAAAGACCTCAGTCCCTTGAAATATTTCCTTGGGATCGAAGTGT
>MU225832.1:1116843-1127836 GCA_018584345.1 Thuja plicata | reverse complement strand
TGCATGTTTTCCATCATTATAACCCTCAAAAGCCTTACTCCATTCGTTAGTGTTGCTATCCATTTGAGGGGAATCTAGATCAAGAAGGGAATTGTGAGATGTTTCTCCTTGAAAGTGTGGTGTTTTAAGAGGCACTTTCGATCCTTTAATTGTGTATTGGTTGCATCTTGTGTTAACCATGAAGTTTGTTTCTTCAACTTTGTTAACGTTTCCCAATAGTGCAAGTAAGGATTTCAGATTGTTCAAGTGGGCGTGTCTAGGTAGAGGTAACTGTTTGTTGTTGTGGATGTAAATGATTCCAGCGTCAGAGGGTTAGAATGCCCTGATAGTGAGCTAGGAACCAAGTTGTTGATAGAAAAATGGGTAGATCACGCGTATTGAACTGATCGTGAAAGACTGACTAAGCATGCAAGGTGGATGTTTCGAAAGTGTTTTGAAATAACAACAGGGAGACTAGAAGAGACAACAGGAACCAGCTAAAGAGAAAAAAGGGTATCCTAATCAACTGAGACTTCCTAAGAAAAACTGTTATAAGTGCCCACTGTCCTAAATGTGAGCCTTTGATGGAACCAGATGCGATCCTAGAATCTGGATGCGACTGTATGCTGACTAAATATGATCCAGAACACCAAATGCGATCCTAAACACTGAATGCGACTTGGGATATACATGATGCTATCTTATGATGTCTTTGTCAATTTTGGTTAGTTCTGAAAAGTTCATTTTCGAGGTGCGTGAAGTTGTTTGTTTCCAGATTGCATTAAGAGGTGTCGTAAGGTGTGAAAAACACTTGTACTCCTGGGTTTGAAATTTGTTGATTGTTTTGAGGAGCTTATCTTTTTAATGATCTTTTGAATACGTCAAACAGTTTTGCATTATTAAGAGGGTGAAACAAACACTCATCTTTTCCTATTCTCTAGGTGGAGAATGAAAATCTTTGCTCGTTGACTTAGGTACACACTCAAATGCTAATCAGAATACAACCATCACCAAGCACGCAGTGGCTCCAATCATGATGCTGTATTAGCTGACTCCAAACGCAAGTGAGGGCACAATATGACGAGTGTCTTGGGGCAAATACTTTTTGCCTTGCACAAAGATTATCACCCTTTCGAGGATGAATCAAGAATTCTTTCAGTTGAAGTTGTTGTAGATTATTGGGCAATCCGTTCGAAACTGTCCCCCATAGAATTGCACAAGGCAAAATTCAGGCGTATAGCCCTATGAGTACCTGAATATATATAGTCTTGCAAACAAGATTCAAGCGGCTCCGCTCTACATATACCTAGATATGTTCGAGGAATGATGTCGTAATTCCAAGAACAAAACCATTTTCATCTTCCGAGGCTTTAGCCTACAAGGAAGCAACTATTTATAGTGAGTTGGAAGGGTCGGCGTTAAACCTATCCTCACTTGGGTCATTCCCAGGAGAGTTTTTCCTCAGAAGTGATCAAATTGTAAGTCTTAGCCGACCCCTTCCAATTTGCAGATAGTGAAGTTTTTGTGGGTGCCATCCCCACAACAGTTTTTACCTTCTAACAGGGGTTTTTTGCGTTATCATATCTTGTGTTATGTGTTACTATTTTCATGAATGTTTCTATGAATGTCTACATACAATTAAGATTATGAATTGATATCACATGCATAAAGAAAGAACAACAAATATGATCGATAAAGCAATGATTTGATTACATAAGGTTAAAGGTTAATTAACGACAAGTTTTAAAGGTACTGATTCACCCCTCCCCTCTCAGTACACACTTCCCATTATTTCTAACATATTAGAATATCAATTAAATAATTAACTTAAGGTTCATTTGCCAATATATTAAATATTTTTGGAATTAATTAATTAATCAAGTGCGATAATTGATTAGGACCTAGGGTTCAGGTCAGATTAGCTTGAAATTGATGAATTGCCTGTTTGGTTTAGGACTTAGAATTATCAAGATTAGGGTTTCTTGACATGAGATTGAGATTAGGGGTCTAGGGTTTAGGTGACCACTTTTAGGTCATTACACTTATTAGTGATTTGCCTACTTTCATTATTACACTTAGATAATTTGTAACTGTGTTTTCAAAAGCCACACCAAACATGCATGACCACTTTTGCGAAGTCTACCTTCACAACATGGTTGTTTTTTATAATGCCAATAGGAGCCTCTTAATATATGTGGGACATTTTTATCTCAAGGCCCTTACATCTTACGTCATGTCTTCTGCCTAGTTTAAACTGAAACTTGCGATTTCTCACCAAGGAAATTTGACAATTGGATTGACAGAATGAATGAATACTTGCAAAAAATTATAGAGTTATTGGTAATTACAAAGAGTTTGCAAAGAATATAAACTCAAAGAAATAATGATGCCAATATACTATTTGAAATAGAAAACATTTCAATGATAGTAAATTGAGTAGATTTTAGAATAGATGCAATCAAATCCATGACCTCTTTAGTATGATGTAATGATAGATCTATGTTCTCTACACCTTAGACAGATGGATGCTTCAACATAGGAGTAGTTTCCACATCATTTGCTCAATATGGCTGTTCTATTCTCATGCCAATATCAATCCATTTATCAAACTCTGATTAATCATGTGAATATGCACAACAACAATATTCCAATGAGTCGATGATATTTGTGCACTCTCACCAATGTGTGACTATGATTGAATATATAATTCTTCCTTGGATATTTAGTGACTATGTGAATATGATTATTGACTCTTCAATTGTATGTTTATAATATTTGTGCACTTCACCAATGTGTGACTATGATTGAATATATAATTCTTCCTTGAATATTCAATGACTATGTGAATATGATTATTGACTCTTCAATTGTATGCTTATGAAGTTTTATTGCTTTTTCTTCTAATCTTTGCCAAATATTAAATTTGCATCTCCCACAACGATTCTTGATTTCTGGCATTAATAGAAGATTGGCTTTAGTTATCAAAACATTTGTCTAACTATATGTAACCATTAGTGCCTAGTCAATAATATTTATTCAAATTAATAAGAGTTATCACAGGAATAGAACATAACATGCACCAATGTATGTTCGGATATAACACATGCATCAAACAGGTTATGTGCCAACAACCAAACTCGACTGTCCAATTCTTCAATTGCATCAAACAATCTTTATAAAATGCCAAACTTTGACTATTATGACCGATGCCAAATATCGATTAAGTCTTTACATTCAGAAATAGTGTGGATCTTCAATAATTTAGATAGAATTATCGCCAGTGTTATGTTATTGCAAATGCAAGAGATTCAACACAGAATACACATAAACACAGGAATGAATAAGGAATAACAAGAAATTTGTAATTTCAAACAATATAGTATATCACAACTTATTACAATTTTGTCTCCATCGGGAGACTTCACAAAATGGATATGACAGGCAAATTAGGGAGGTCGTTATCCTTCGAAATTGCAATTACAAAATGGAACTGACAAGCAGACTAGGGAAGTGATGATCCTCTGAAACTGTAAATACTTGAACCGCATCCAATATGTACAAATGGAGAGAAAGTTAGGATGTTTGATGATGGTTACGATTGCTTCCCACAAGCCGAATAAGTAAAAGGTTCACAACTCTATTAACAAACATGTTGGTCCAATACAATTTCAAATGTGTGGCTCCAAATAGGTCCACAAGTTACATATAAGATGACCAAAATACAAACAATTCCCTTAAAATAGAAGGACATGGCATCTTACTTGTGGAACAAATGAGAAATGACTTTGAAAATTAGAACAATATCAACTAAGCCAGAAAAGATTATAGATGAATGGGTTGATCTCATTAACAAATGAGAAGTGGTTGAGAAAATTGTTTAGTGTAGGATAAAAGATTATAACACGTTCAAAGCATTTATGGCTAGATAAGTCTATGGCATAAATATGTATTCTCAAAACAGGGGGAGAGAGATTACTCTTGAGCTCAATACTAAAGAGCCCCACTCAATTTACAACTATATTGTACTAAAATCAAGGACAAATATATACATCATGACTTCAGTGGACATTGAGGTCACATGACTCCTACCCACATTTCATCCTCCACTCCTCCTATATCTAGTTCCACACTAGTCGGGAAGGAATTTGGTGGATATGGTAAGAGGAAGAGAACAATTCGAGAGGATCATTGGACATAAAGGTTTTTACATGACACAAGGTATAGGTACAAGCGAGTCAATAGATTTTGGGCTTGATGTGTTGTAGTTTAATCTTAGGCCCTAATTTTCTTGGAGAAAAGCAAAGGTGTAGTTTTGGGGGGGGGTATGTGCTTGACAAATGACACTATTTTGTTTGGTTTATTCCTACTTTCATAAGACTTTTATATGTTTTAAGACTACATCCTAAACCATGTTTTAACTTAATGGATGGTAAATGGTATATAATGAATGAATATGTTATGCAAATTTTCACGGTTGATATAATATCATAATGTTGTAAATAGTGTGATGTGAATGTATGGTTGTCTTGATATACTGACCCGTAGCTTAAGGATTAATGACTAGCTTGTAGCTATAGTAGAATGTGCCATTGTGACTTGCATGGAAAAAAATAGAGTATGTTGACTGGAACACAACTATTGGGAAGCTGTGTTGACCTTTCCCATAGAAGATTAAATGCATGAATAATATATAAGAGTTTGCAGGATGATAGCTTGTTGCATTTAAAAAAATGCATAAGGATTCATGCACATTCCTATCTTTTTGCTTGCTAATTGAATAAGAGTTCAAACATGATAGACTCCTGTTAAGTTAGTTGTCATTTTTAGTTTCACAATGGAATAAGTCATCCTTAGTGTTAGGGAGTATTAACAAGTGTTTCTAGAAGATTCCAAGTTGTAATTAAGCCCTCTCTCAGACTAGGTATATAGTCCAACTTTGATCGAGTTCAATAGATCCCTTCTGCATGTATGATACAGCTAGATTTTTGATTAGTTAGAGGAGTTACTATTATATGTTATGTTCCATTGAAGATAGATACAATAAATTATTGATGATGTATTGAGTTAAGATTATTATGTGATCAAAGGTTGCAACCCTCAAGCAAGGGCGAGTTGAGGTAGTGCAATCCTCTAAATAGTTTGTTTAGTTAATATAGAATTAGTTTTGATTGTTCATTATTTTCATAGATTAGTTGTTATGATTGCTCTTCTTTAGTTAGATACATACAACATGATAATGATGTTAGTAGTCTAGATTGCGAGTAAAGTTGCAACACAATCGTAATACTACAATACCTGCAACTATTCTTAAGTTACTTGCTAGTTATCTTGGAAAAATTATTGTGTAGATTATTTTCCATTTCAACATTACTTATGTTTCAATTAACTATTCCATTTAGTTAGTTCCCTTTTACACAATTGATTGGTAGCTTGGAGAGTCCTTGGCTACATATATAATGCCAACATCATCCAAGTAGACATGTTCGGAGTTGATAACTAAATGATACTCTTAAGGACAATAAGTTACTTTTTATAGGATTTGTTGCCCCATTAAGCATGTACATTGGGCTTTTTACATCAACCTATTGCACTTAGTAGATATTAATCTAAAGTAATATATAACAATTAATGTATTTGTTTATATATTAATTAGTATAAATATATTATTAATTTAGTATATTAGGTTTATTTTAAATATATTATATTATATTAAGTTATATATTTATTAACATGTTAAAATGACATCTAATATATAATATAATATATAACACTTGAAAATTAAATTATTAGAAAACTGTAAAAAAGTATTAATACTAATATATACTATCTTATAATGTTTGGCACATAAATAAGTGTCAATTTAAAACAAGTGCCACACAGTGGCCAGTATTTGCCGTAATTAGTTATAATTATAATTATGTGTAAATTTATTTCAAATTTTATTATAAATATTAAGTATATTTTAATTTATAGTTATTTAAGAAAAATCAAATTATATTGTAGATTAAAAATTAAATAAGAAATTTTGTATAAAATCTTTAAAATAATATTTAATAAATTATGTTCAAGTATATATTATAGTTTCATTTCTATAGTTATAATTGTAAAAAATTAAAATATAATTATAAATTTTAAATGTAAGGTGAAATTTAAATAATATATAAAGGCTAAAATTATATAATATGCATATATAATTTTATATTATATATATTATAGAACAATATATATTATATATTAGAAATTGTAATAATTATTCATAATATATATATTCAAAATATAATGTAGTAAATATTTTAGAATATATAATAGTTATATATTATAATATTTTTAAATATATTGAAGTTGAATTTTGTAATGAAATGTTTATAGTAATAAAATATTATCTCATAAAAACATACTATATTCTAAATTAAAAGAACAATTCAAAAATAATTTAAATGATGTATGAGTTATACACTAAAAACTATGTTAAAATAAAATCAACACAAAAATAATCATCGAAAATAGTGACTTATGATTGGTACAAAATTAATTAACTAATTATCTAAAATTTTGAATTACTAAAAAATAGCTGATTGGTACAATACAATAATTGAAATTGAGTGAGGAAAGAATAAAAATAATTGAAACATAAACCAAATCAAATACTCCTCTCTTAAAAAAATTTAAAAATCTAAATTAATAAAAATAATATAAATTTAAAAACTTCAAATTAGTAAAAAATAACTACTTATGATTAGTACAATACAATAATTGAAATTGAGTAAGGAAAGAATAAAAGATAATAGAAGCATAGGCCAAATCAAATACTCCTCTCTTTAAAAAAATGTAAATTTAAAAAAAATCAAAAAATAAATAAAACTTTAAAAATAATTTGTTTCCAACCAGCAATAGCTTTTTTTGCACATCTTTTGTACCTAGGTAATGCAACTGCCAAGTAAACCATTCTATATATTTCTTTACAATTGTACGTATTCTGTTTGTTTGGGACATCAGGATATCGGTGATATGGCGTTGGAGAAGATCATCAATAGTGGCTACGATTTTGAGGCGCGCTTGTTCTTGACTGTTTAGCAGGTCTTTGTTTAACCGACCTCAAGATTTCAGGTACAACTCGTCGCAATGCAATAATCTCTCTCACGCTTTTGTTGGTAAGCTAACTTCGTATTCTGCAAATAATTGGCAAATTCTGAGCCCTACGAAAGAGGTATGCAGGTGAAGCGCTGCTTCAAAATTTGTGAATGGCTTGGAAGGAAGTTGTTAGGTTGTAACAGAAGCGGAATAGCATCTCAAGCGGTGCTTGGGATATAAGTGGTACCGATCGATTCCATTAGCTTGTCCAGTACTGGGGATGCCTACGCCATTCATGTACATGACCTAGCTTGATCTGCGCTCTGTTTACATCAGAATCTTCTATTTTCACAAGGCCAAAGCGATTAGAGCTACACAGCAGCAGCCTGCACGAAAATGGTTAACTTTCATGAAGATGTGTGCAATTTGATAAGATTCACAATGAGAATGAAGATAAGAGGCGCTTGGATACTATTTTTTCAAGAATTGTTGAAGGTAGGTATTGTAAAATTCATGTTGGGCAAACCTGCAAGCATCTAATCAAAATGAGCTTGCTATTATGGGCTCTTGTGTGTCTTTGTGGTTGATTCACAGATTTAGTTCCCAGAATCAAGTTATTGAGCATGGTTTTTTTGGAGAAATATACGAGGGCTTATGGCTTATAGTGAAGGTTGCTATTAAAGAGATTCCTACGTTTGGCGAGGATATTGACTCTTAGAAAATGCCGTTCATGTAAAGTTGCAAAGGTTTTTTATTGTCCAATTTGTTCAATTTATAGGTGTGTGTTTCACACAAAGATATTGCTATCTTGTGATGGAATTTGTTAGCTTCATATTGGAAGATCGGCTAGAAGAAGAGAAACCCCCCTTGCCTTTAACTGCTAACTGTTGCAATGAGCATGAGAATTATGCACATGGATCTCAAATCATCGAATGTGCTTATGCAGCCTTCAGAAGTACCAGAATTCAGAGCACACGACTACGGGAAAGTTATGCTGTGCAATTTTGGAGAGGCTAGTTTGAGGCTCTGTGGTTTCCACTCTGCGGAAGTCGCGAGGGGAACTTGTTCGTGGAGGGCACCTGAAGTCTTTGAGTACCCCCAACAGGGTTTTGAAGTACAGCTGGGTATTTTAAAGCAATATACTCATAAATCATGTGTATACAGCTTCACCATGACTTGTTATGAAATACTAACATGAAAATAGCTCTTTGAGGGAGTGGGTGCCAGGAACATCTATGAATCAACAGTACAAGGAAAAATACCGAATTCGCTGCCTTGGTGTCCATTGATATTGCACATTAGATGCTTTGAGATCCATGTGCATGATTCTTTGGCTATGAAGGCACTCCATTGCCCTTGAGATCTTAAGCATTGTGTTCACTGCAACATGTAGAGGCAAGGTGAGGTTTATCTCCTTCCAGCGGATCGTCCACAATTCTATCCAACCTAGAGCTGACAAATTCCACGAGAATATAACAATATATTTGTATGTAACACATTCCTATCAATTGAACAATGAAAGGGTTCTGCAGCTTTGGAGAAACACCAATTTCCACTTGCAATAGAGAGTCAGTATCCTCACCAAACGTAGGAATGTCCTTCATTCCAAGCCACAAGCCCTCTAACAGTTCTCCAAAAGAACACTGCGCAATAACTCTGAGTTTCGGAACTAAATCTTCGGGATCAATCTGCAATGATAGAGACAAATGCGAGCGCGTAGCAACAGGCTCATTTCAAGTAGTTGCTTGTAGCTTTGTCGGTATGAATCTTACAATCCAGCAGGCCACGTGTGGAACCTAGTTGCACTTCCGTAGAGTGGACAGTCACAGAGAACTACAGTTATATTTATGGCTTTCCAGATTAGTAGTTGCTTTCGTGTAGTTTGTTTTTCAGATTTAGGATAACAGTTTTCTTTTTTCAAGTTTGACCCTATTTATTGAAGGATGAAAATTTATAGGATAAAATTAGATCAATGGTTGATGAATCTTAAATGACCCTGTTTATCTAAGGATGAAGATTCTTCGGATAAAACTAGATGAAGGGTTGATGAACCCAGTTTTAGGATACAGGCTATGTTTTAGATGAAGCCTAGGGTAGGTGTTTTATCCATACAGTTTTTTAAGTGTCTTCCAAACATGAAACTTCTATTTTATAATTAATAAAAACATGATGTGATTTGGAACTGATCTGAATATTTATCAGTTAGTGTTCCTCTATTGTATATGTTTGTGGATTCTAGCATTAGTAGTTCAATGGTTATGATTGGCTTTTAGTTTTGAGCTTTCTAGTTTAGGGTTCGTTAATATTGGAGTCTTCTTACCATGGTTCAGAGGAATTGTTGGCATGGTATCAGAGCTTAGTTTCTGAAACCTTGCAGATGCTATATATGGAGAGGCAAGCTGTCTGGAGTAGAGAGCAGTCAGAGAATTTCAGTGGGCAGTAGGTCCAAGCTTCAGTGATTAAAGAAGAACGTGTTAGTAATTAGCATGAAACTCTAGTTGATCCAATGATCGTAGATTAAAGCTTATTTGTACAATTAGAGCTATGATGACTCCCAATATAAGAGAGAGTCATTTGCAGGAGGGATTGTAATGTCCCTTTTTGGGATATTCCTGCCATACAATGTAATATCCCTAATCGCCTGTTATTCATGCTTGTTTGCAGTATTTTGTATATTTGGATGATTCCTTGTTTAATAGTACGGGACCCGGGTAATATGACAGTGACTGATTCTGTTTGATTTCTCAGTGTATAATGCAATGAAATTACTGGCAATACCACTTCTATTTGCTATGTGCATTATTCATTATTCAACTCAAGAGAGAAGTCATTGTATACATTCATTCACTGAATTAAAACACCAGGAAGTCTAATATAAAACTGCGAGAATATCTGCAACTATGAATTGATTTGCAATGGTTCTGTTCACATATAACAATAAAATCGCAATACTATTCCTAAATAACGATGGTAATGTGCACCTGTTGAACAGCCACCCAAGACTGGGTCTTGACGCTGCTGAGGCTGCCAATCTCCTACTGGAGGGAGTCACTGCCCAATGCCCGCGCTGCTCTCTCTCACTAAATACCCGTGCAGACTTAGGAGTCGGCGACCAGTACTCACGCCTCAGTGTTTATTCCCGAGCTGTAGTTATCTCACTGATCTTCATCTCCCGCGATATCCAACTGTGACTCGGCAATATCTGTATCGCGCTGGACAGACTGGTGCGGGGTGTGAGTGTTCTGCCCAAGGGTATCTGTGCCGCGCTAGACGGCTGGTGTGGAGGTGTGCGTATTCAGCGCAATGCCAATGTGCCCAGGTGTATACAGTTTCTCCGCGCCTGAAGACCCGCGCTCACTAGAGTAGCATGGACCGCTGTATTGTTACTCAGCCTTGCCACGCGATATACTTTGACCTCCACGTTTTCACTCTCAATATATTCGGGGATTCAATACGGCATTCTATACTGCTGTACCAGGCTTATACTGTGATGGAGATTAAATCCCAGTCTTCCCCAAGAATATCTTTTCTCAGCAGCTTATCGATTTTTAAGGAATCTGCCTTAGTAAGAGTTCTCTCTTTGCTGTGCCTTTAAAGTGTTTATTGAAGAAAATGCTGAAAGCTTAATATCTGAAACTTACTTGAAGAGCTGTATAACTTCCTTCTATATCTGCATATTGATTTCACTTGTGAAATCTGGATGACTCCACTAAGATTGGAATATTGGGGCTACGTCCAATTTCCAGAAAAAATCTCAAGGGGCTACGTCCTTAAGAACACTCAGTCACATTAAAGCAACCAATTATAATTCTCAATTTCATAAATTCTCATTGTACTTTCCCAAGGAAGATTGCCTTCCTTTTATCACTTCGAAAAGAGAGCCATAACATCCGAGTAGGCAATGTGGGATTAAAAGGCACTTTCGTCTTTTAGTCACTTAAGT
>MU225832.1:1099314-1116697 GCA_018584345.1 Thuja plicata | reverse complement strand
TAAATGTCCACGTAGCACTTGTGACTGACTGGCATCCTCTGAAAAGCGGCCATTAGACTATCCGGATGGCTAGATAGGCTAATCAGGCATAAAATTGCATTACTGCAGAGAAGGGGACATTACATACAACAACAATTCCAAATTAAGATTAAGAAATACAATACATTTATTAATATAAAATTAAAAATTGCCCATTTGAAATGCCCTTTACAAGTTACTGTGGTTTAGGTCTTGTAAACAATATTAATCATTTTTTAAATTGACATATTAATTGAGTATTAATAATGCATGATAACATCTAAATACATATAATCATCATCAAAATACCTCAACATCATTAACAATTATTCCAAGGCATATTCCTATAACAACCATATAACAAATTCATTGAAAATGTTTGCGAACCGCAATCTCAAGGATGGTTGCTTTTGTATTGTGAAAGCATGGGTGGATCCCCGTCCATCTATCCCGAGGTAGCGGTCTTGAGAAGACCTTCAAGTGTAAGAACACTCTTACACCTCTTGACCCATGATCATGCATCTCAGGGTGGCATACTTGAAAAGTCCCTCAAGCCGAAGAGAACTCATTTACCTTTTGACCCATGAACATGGCAGGATCTCATGCCCACTCCATCTCTCAGTTCACCTTGGAGATGCACCATCTTCCTCAATCAAGCCCAAGAGCACTCATTCTCCTCCCAACCCATGAGCATGGCAGGATTTCTAGTCCATCCATCTTAAGTTGGTGTGTTTGATAAGATCCTCAAGCCTAGGGGCATGATTGGATTTCTGGTCCTCAACATCCTTCGGCTCATGAGCATGGCAAGATTTATGATCCATCCATCTTGACATGCATGATATCTCATGAACTCAGAAGGCTGGTCATCCTTCCTATTTGCAAGGCATTTCTAATCAACTAAGTTCGGGTGCATGTGGGGTTTCGGCTAGGGTGCATAACTCAAGTTGATACTATGTGATAACTAAAGTTGTTTATATGATAGTATGTGACATTCTGATCTTAGTTCATGCTTCTAGGCTACGCGCAAACACACACATTGTTTGTACTAATGAACACAAAGCCCCATACCAAAATTTTGCTATATGGGTGAACTGGGTTCTTGAACCCGAAGTGGAACCCATATCCGATTTGGCAACTTAGCTAATAAATATAAAATTGATTTGCTATAGGAATTTGTATGCACTCACTAGTAAATAATTAGAAAGGAAAACACAATAAAATTACTTACAAATAGTGATTACTGGATTTTTGCAATGTACATCTATATATCAATTAAATTGTAATTTAATATTATATTCAAACTGTACAATAAAGAAAACTGGTTAGGCAAACAGTAAGGAGTTCTAGAGTGGTTCCCTAATGCAATACCTAACCAATTCTTATTACATTCGAAGGAAGATGACGCACTAGGCTCAAGTAGGACTTAGCACTAAGCGGGTGCAATGATCCTTCGTTTTTGTAATGTGTTGGAATTGATTAGGGAGATATGATTGAATAATGCAAGATAGTGGATAAAATAGACAAAAATGACAATTTGCTGAATATACAAATTGACAGAAAACAAACAGCTCTGTGCGGGTACCAAAAACAGAAACTAGAGAACAATACTGACCTGAGATTTCAATTTGGTGCAGTTTTGGGGGGAAGAGGTTGCCTGGGGTGTCTTGTTTCCTGCTGTTTTGCCTGATCTTAGTTGCAGATTGCTTGTCAGGACCTGTACTTTCTAGATTTGAGCCGGTGCAAATGCCACCTATACTTGCACACAAAAAAAGGAGGAAAATGTTGGGTAAAACGGGGTTTGCCTTAGTCAAATCCCGATTGATGAATCAACCTTGAAATAAAAATTAAATTGCATGAAAGAAAAGCTTGTAAGTGTAAAGTAAATATTATAACTACTTTGTAAATGCATATACCTTCATAAACAGATACTGAGATCGCGATGTCTATGAAGATGCTTGTATGTTGCTTGAATGTAGTTGTATGTAGTCTTTGAACCTTGGAATGTAGAGATGAATAAAGGATGCCTGATGAAAGCTATTAATGTTTCATTTTATGCCATATTTAAGTCTATTTTATACACTTTTATACCTTTCTCACATTCTATTTCCGTTCCGTGTCATACCGATTTACCATTTTATGTTGCATATGATTAAATATATATAAGTGACGTTTAATATCAGTTTGGGATAAAAATGTGAAAATTAATTATTGGTTGAGTTTACTAACGGGCATTGTGATTTCAACTCTTGGAAAATATATTTTGCTGTATGCCGTAGGAAGGAAGAGGCTGCAGATATCCTACAAACTTCGTGTCACCTTCTTTACAGGAACATTCTTGTCATTCATTATCACCACACAGAGTCTTGCAGCATCAGTTTAGAGCAGTTTTTCCTCCAATGAGATTGACCAAGGCAATATACTTACATGGCTACACATGTTGATATTTTAAATGTTGATTCTCACCTTAGCATTTGCCATTAATAGAAGACGCCTCTTAAATTTATTCTATGATCTCACAGCTGTTTATAATCCTGTCTACTGATAGCTACTGCCACGTTATATGTCTTGGATCTAATTGAGGAGAACTTGTGGTTTATGTGCTATATGTTTGGTTGAAACAGAAATCTATGTGCTTCTTATTTCTATTTGTTGTTGCAACTGAACCGTTTGTGGCCATTAGCCAAGGTTTGATGAGATCCATTATTTTGTTGGATGTACGACACAACAAACCATGCTATTTTATACTGGTTGTTGTGAACATGAGCTATATATTAGCAGCTCCATAGGCGGATTGAAGAGGGTAGATTATTGTGAGCAGATTTTTATATCAGACTTTGGCATGATCAGATGATTTTATCATTCTATTATAAATAAAAACAATGTTTTGCATGACTGAACCAGAGTAGAAAGGAATTTGTGCTCCACCTGGTGAACTATGGAGGTAGGGCCCACTTCTTAGGACGCTTGGTGATTTTTTTTATTTTATTTTATTTTATTTCAGTAATGTGTGTTTCTGATTTTTATTTCTTTCTCTTTTATTCAGTAACTAAGAGTGATGAACATTATGTTATTTCTGTCACAAATCAATTAAGCATTTTCTATTATTATATATTGGTTAATATTCTAGAATTGCAATTAGAATGATTTATCATTAAAATGAATCTATATGATGGAATAAACTGTTGTCACATGAAGTGATAGTTCTTGATGGTAGGATTATTTTGATTTGCAATAAGTTTATTTTTGTAGGTTGCATCTCATCCCCACTCATCTCACTGCTGATTGACACAGACCAAGCTGAATCCAGTGTTTAATTCTTCTTATTATTCTTTGCCCCAGTGTTGGCCTATCAATGCCCTTCACAAATGCATAGATCTGCGAATTTTCCTCCAAGATCGTCAATGTTGTTATGCTTGATTGACTCTTGCCTTGAAGAATGGATGAATGCATGAATGAATGTGGATGGACAAAGGATCTTCTTGCTTGATTGAGGTCTCCTCTACTTGGCCATCATGGGAGAGAAGCTTGCTACAATAGAGAAGATTTGCCTTCTAGGATGCTTTGGATGCTTGAAAACTTGCTTGAGAATGCTTGAGAATGTTCGGATGCAAAATTTTAGTAGAGCACTTGAATTCTTGATTGCCTTCTATATCCAAATGAGGAGAGATAGGTTGCTTTTATACCTCTCACAACATTTCAGAGCTCAAAACTTGAAGGAGGCTGACAAGAATTTAGAAATCCCTGCTAAATTGATGAGATGAGCCCCCAATTCAAATTTGGGGGAAAAACAAGGGAAGAGGTTGGCCTAGGCGTCCTCAAAAAGAGGATGAAATTTCGTTCGGGAGTCAAGAAGGTGGAGAGAAAGCAAGAATTGTAGGCGGTGTGGGGCTAGATCAAGCATAATGAACATAAATTCTCAAGAACACTAAAATGGGGCCTAATTGAGCATCTGATTATAGGTGCTTACAATCTAAGACAGTACATTTAGCCCCCACTTTAGCAGGAGTATGAGATAACCTCATGCTCACGGTAAAGTAGATCATAGCAATGAATTTTTTTTTATCAAGGTCAATGAGACACCAAGTCCCCAAGTGACTTAGGTCCTCATCAAATCCAAAACTAAGATAAAAGAAGCAACACTAGGAGAGAGAGAGAGAGAGAGAGAGAGAGAGAGAGAGATGACCAACTAGGCTAATAAGGTTTTGACATCTATGGGCCATGTGGAGAGAAAAAATATTGCTGCAAAAGATGGAATTGAAAGTCTAGCAAGTTGTGTAATGCTAGTCAACCCATCAAATAGGATAACTAAGCGAAGCATTGTCCACTTAGGAAATCTACCACAAGTGGATAAGTCCTTAAGGAAAGCATAGTCTCCCTATGGGATTGATTGAATAATGCACAAGACATGTTAATGTAATGTAAAAATCTAAGGAAAGCGTTCTCCTTAGAGTCATCCACATAAGATATTGTATTGAATCGTTGTGTATGTGTGCGCAAAATGTGAAACAAGGAGCAAAGTGTATGGCCCCACGTTAAAGCGATTGCAAATGCTCTAACAGGAGCAATGGCTTTAACAGAGCATACATGCACCCACAAGAAGTTTCCACTATGAGATGCCCCCAATGAAGGACAAACCAATCAAAATATAGCACATGACAAAGAGAGCACAAAAGGGATCTACTAATTTTGAGGTCAGTATGATCATATGATAACTCATGTATATCAAGAATTATAGCAAATGAATTGATTTCATCCCCCAAAGGTAGCAGAACTACGAGCACAATGGAAGATCGCATAAGAGATTCAAAAAGAGTCTTTTTGGGTTGGCATTGCGGAGACCAAAAAGAATGGTTGCTACCACTTTGCATCATTCCCAATCAGACAACACAAGGCACATTTATGAACAATAGCACATGTACGACATAACATGTATACAACATATAGAGAAAATGATATACAAATAGAGGAATGTCACAACAGGTCGATTTCTTTATCACCTTGCGCCAACAGAGAAACAAGAGTTGTCTAAAGAAATCATATAACAAGCAACACATCAAGGGAGAAGCACAACACGAACAAACAAACATGCAAAAGAGTCCACCGTACAAGAGGAGCTGGTCAAGCATATCGCCTGCCCCCCATCGCGGTCTTGACTGTTTAGGGAAGGTGGGCAACACACAAGAGGCACAACATCGAGCACAGTAGATAGAGCCATCACAAGTTCCAATCAAGGACCATGCTCTAATGATGAGCTGCTTTGTTTGTCGCTAGGAGCTAGAGATAACATTTTTTCAGATCTAGAGATAACAAGCTCATACATATCATCAGAATTGTTAGCATTATTTGCATTAAAAACATTGAAATTATCATCATCAAGAGTATCTTCTTCATCCAAATTAATCACAATAGAATATCTGATACAAATAGAATCATCATGTTTGTTTAATTTCATTTTCTTTAGATTAACTTCCTCCCTTGGGCTATGAGTAGGTTGGTCAAAGGGTTTCTAATCTTTCCTTTGCATGCACGCACCAGGCTTTCCTTCCTCTTAGGTAGTGAAATGAGAGGGGTAGTCGATTAGGCATAGGGGCGTTTCAATTAATCTTCATGAAGCAATATTCAGGTAGGGTGGGCATGTTACGTATAGAATTTGCCTTCCCCCTTTTTCTTATTATTGACAATAAAAAAGATATCCCGGGTCACAATAATTTGAGCCGAAGGTGAATAATATAATAATAGGTGGGTGCGGATGAGAAGTGATTCGAGGATCGGTGCCTCGCGATTCCCTAGCGGATTAGAAGATGTCTTAGGGGAGGAAATGTTTTGGGAAGGAAGCTCACGTGCCCTTGCACGACATCTACGACGACGATCACGGGCACAATGATTACGTTTGGTTTTGTTTGAAATTTGAGTTGATTTAAGATTAATCAACATCAGGTCCTTTTCTTCTTTAGGAGGAAGAGCGGAAGGAACCACACTAGGTTGAGAGATATAAGCTGCAGAGCATTCGTAGGATATAGGAGGTGGAACTGAAGTGTAAATAGGTATGGTAGGTGTAGGGAAGAGTCCAATTCCAGGGCAAGGAGATGGAACCACCTTAGGATTGCTAAGTTCACAGATCTTCTGGGCTTTGGATTTTTGATAGGATAGGAAGAAAATGATCTTAGCGAGGTTGAATTGTTTGAGGCATGCTAGGCCAAAAAAAGTCAAGGTCAAAGTTCCCTCAACTGGCTAAAGGTTGATATAGACTATGGTTAATCGTGACGATTTCTCCATTATGGGGAAATTTCAAACACTTATGGATAGGAGAAACAATAGCTTTCATTGAAGTGAGCCAAGAAAGACCAAGTCTAACGTAAAATTGATCGAAAGTTGGGATGACAACAAAGGTGACATCTAAGTATTTCTTACCAACTTCTACGGGGAAGGAAATGGAACCATGAGTAGGACAAGTAAAACCATTGAAAGTCTTAATTATCACATCTGATTTATCATAGGAGTCATGATGGAGGTGTCTTGTGTAAAGGTGTTCTTTAGTTATAACATTCACCATGCAAGTAGGATCTATAAGGACTCCACGAGAGGAAAGACTATTCATTTTCCCAACAATGTAAAGAGGACTATCAGGTGCCCTAATAGTCTCCTTAGGATCAAATGTAATGCAAAGCCGTGGTTTTGGTTTGGATTTGGGTTGATCAATAAGGTTGACAACATTGTTGGCCTTGGTATACTCATCATCATATTTTACCATATGAGAGTCAACAACATTGGTGGAAGATGGCAAAGAATGGATAGACTCTATTGTATTGGTAGAATGAGAAGGTAAGGGATTGGTATAAATTTGCAAGTTTTGGTTGGGAGGGGCAATGGATTTGTTTCCTTGATCATTAACACCCTTTACAGATATAACATTAGAATCAATAAGGTCTTGGACAATAGTCTTCAAACAGAAACATTTCACAGTATCATGACCAAGTTGACGATGGTATTGACAAAAAACTTTGGGATTAAAGGATTTGGATGTTTGTTTGGACATATCAATTGGTTTAATGAGAGAAAATGTTAAAACATTAACATTAATCAATTTCAACATCATATTATACAAAGATTTAGGAAGAGGTAAAATTACGAGGTTTAAAAATAGATGACAAAGGAGCTGCACCTTTGAATGTTGTTGCCACTTGCGCATCAATGTTGTTTGATGAATTGTTGATCTTTCATGAAATCTTTAGGTTTTTGAAGCCTTTAGAATGACTGGGATGCGACATCACTCTTATCAATCAGAGCCATTGGAATAGTGCTCTCAAATTGACTCACTTGAAGCTGATAATTATGAAGCACAACACATAATTGACTAAAGAAAGAGAATTCAAAAAGCAGAATTTTATCTTTAATGCGTTTTTGTAAATTAGTAATGAAAATACGTTGCACATCAATATCAGGCACAAGAGAAGAATCCTGAGCATGCAAATGTTTAAATCTACCAAATAAATCAATCACTTTTTCTTTAACACCTTGTTTACAATGCATTAAACTAGTCAAAGAAATCTTAAGACCAATATTGTTTAAAATTGCTGAATAAAAGCATTAGCAAGTTTTTGAAATGAATCAATAGAATAAGGAGGTAAAGAACAATACTATTGCAAGGCCTTATCTCTAAATGTTGTAGTAAACAATTTAGCCATGAGTTTATGATCACGAGAGAAGTCACTCCACAATGTTTAAAATGTTTTCACATGAGTCAAGGGATCACCTTTTCTAGTATAAGTCTTCAAATGAGGTATTTTCATGTATTGAAGGATAATGATACAAATTTTGTCTAAGGACAAAGGAATAGCAATGTCACAAGTGGAAATATTGAATTTGAATTGAGTCATGGAGCCAATTTGTTGTTGTAAGGATGACACGGTTTGAGCAAGACTCTTGATAGTGGATTCGGTGAAGAGGTTGGGACAAGACATGTGTGAAAAGTTTGGAGCATTATGGGAAATGGAAGGAACATTGGAATATGAAAATGACACATTGTTGTAAGTAGCATAGATGATGGTTGGGAAATACATGGAACACTTGTAGGAGGAGGAATGGTAGGATTAGGAATACTTCCAAGACTAACATATGTAGGATTAATGTTTGAAACATATGTGTTCACGAGAGGTGGAGTGTATGTAGGAACACTAGATAATAAAGTAGGAATAGGAATAAAAGTCTCAACACTAGTATTAGGTTGAGAGAGACCAAGATCTTGAGTACAATCTTTGATCGGTTTAACATTGTTATCAATAAGATGGGAAATAGTACATAATAAATCAACACCATTTTCATATTTGTGAATCAACTTCCTCAAACCATCTTCTAAGGAGATGGCTTCCGTATTAGAATGTTTTTGACCTAATCATTGCTCAAACTTTTCAAAATCATGGAAATTTTTTTGCACTTGGATATGAGACACTCTTAAGGTTTCATCTTCAACATGAGAAGAGTGGTAAGATGAATTTTCAACAATAGTGGGAATGTCATTAGTAGGCATGTTTGTTTCATCAAGATTTCTAAGAAACGTAGAGGACTTGAGGTCAAAGAACCAATAAGTCTGCGACTTATTCTCACTGGAATGCTATAGGTAGGACCCAATGTTATGACACTCATGCACAAGGAAAGAAAAAAGAGATATGTCTAAACAATGTAAATCTAAATCTGAAACTAAATATGCAAACACTCATCAAGTTTATGCAATATGAATGAAAGTAAGCTAATGGATTGTATGAGAAACACATCTAACTGCCAAATCAAAGGTGGATGTATATGAGTCGGGTTCACCAAAATGTACAATAAAGAAAAGTGGTTAGGCAAACGGTAAGAGGTTTTAGAGTGGTTCCCTAATGTAATACCTAACCAATTCTTTATTACATTCGAAGGAAGATGACACACTAGGCTCAAGTAAGACTTAAGCGCTAAGCGACTGCAAGGATCCTTCGTTTTTGTAATGTGTTGTAATTGATTAGGGATATATGATTGAATAATGCAAGCTAGAGGATAAAATAGACAAAAATGACAAGTTGCTGAATATACAGATTGACAAAAACAAATAGCTCTGTGCGAGTACTAGAAACAGAAACCGGAGAACACCACTGACTTGAGATTTCAATTTGATGCAATTGTGGAGGGAAGAGGTCGCCTGGGGCGTCCTATTCCCTGCTGTTTTGCCTGAACTCAACTGCAGACTGCTTGTCAGGTCATGTACTTTCCAGATTAGAGCTGGTGCAAATGCCACGTATACCCACACACAAAAAAATGAGGAAAATGTGGGGTAGAAAGGGGTTTTCCTTAGTCAAACTGCTGTTGAGGAATCAACCTATAAATAGAAATGAAATTGCATGAAAAGAAAGCTTGTAAATATAAAGTAAATATTAGATCTATTTAGTAAATGCATATTCCTTCATTAATAGATATCGAGATCGCGATGTTTATGAAGATGCTTGTATGTTGCTTGAATCTAGTTGTATGTAGTCTTTGAACCTTGGAAGGTAGAGATGAATCGAGGATGCCCTTCACAAATGCATAGATTTGCGAATACTCCTCAAAGATCTTCAATGTTGTTATGCTTATTTGACTCTTGCCTTGAAGAATGGATGAATGAGTGAATGTGGATGGACAAAGGATCTTCTTGCTTGATTGAGGTCTCTTCTACTTGACCATTATGGGAGAGAAGCTTGCTACAATGGAGAAAATTTGCCTTCTAGGTTGCTTTGGATGCTTGAAAACTTAGATTGCTTGGATGCGAAATTGTAGGAGAGCACTTGAATTCTTGATTGCTTGATTGCCTTGTATACCCAAATGAGGAGAGATAGGTTGCTTTTATACCTCTCACAACATTACGAAGCTCAAAACTCGAATGAGGCTGACGGGAATTTATAAATCCTGCTAAATCGATGAGGCAGGCCCCTGACTAAGTTTTGGGGGAAAAACAAGGGAAGAGGTCAGCCTGTGCATCCTCTTCTTGAGAAGAGAGGATGAATTTGGTTTGGGAGTTGGGAAGGTGGAGAGAAAGCTGGAAATGTAGGCGGTGCAAGGCTGGATCAAGCATAACGGACATGAAATCTTGAGAATACTAAAATGGGGTTTAATTGAGCATCTAATTATAGATGCTTACAATTTAGGATGGTACACAAACTTATCTTAAAATAAGATGATTGCTGAAGACTGTTATTTTTGCCTTGTATCCTAATTTCCCTTTTGTATTTCCAATTCACACTTGATTTCAGTATTCTTAAATTCTCCAACGATTTTCCATTTCCTTGATGCCTTCCACAAATAAATCGTCCTTTTTAGATCTTGTAGTGGAGGGGCCACATCTCTTCATAAACGCCAATTGCCTTTGTAAGAATTCCACCCTTTCAAAGCTGAGCACTGCCCATAATATTTCTCAATTAATCCTAAGCAGCTTCATTCAATCACTATTCTCTTAATCTTAGTTGGCCCTTATATTGATTTTCTATTTTAACCTAGGTTGGCTCCTTACAGTGAATGACTATTTGAACCTTGGTCGGCCCCTCCACTTAATTAGTAGTGCTTAGGTTTATTGTTAGTAAAGACTGCGATATGTATTAACTAGGGTCTGCTAATCTTAGATTGGCAGGGGCACGTTAGGGATTCTCTAAATATGAGCCATGGAAGTAAAGATTGGAGATATCCTAGAGAAAACAAAGTTATGGTACATTGTGAATAAGAAGCTTCCCCACACAAATCTCAAAGATTTCATTGGAGCAATAAGAAGACAATGGAGGCAGACTGAATCCTATTAGATTTGGTGAAGGACCACATTATCCCTCATTTCTCCACTAAGAAGATTGCCAAGGAGATGTGCAATGCCTTGAAAACCTTCTACTAGAGTGTGAATGTATTTAGGGTGACACTTTTGAAGAACAAGCTCAAAACTACCTGCATGAGCAAGAAAAATGGCAAGATATTTGATGAAGCTAATATAGCTTAGAGATCAGATTGGTGTACGTGGTTATGAAGTCAAAGATAATGAGCTAGTCCAGATTGCTCTTAATGGTTTCAGTCCACTGTGGCACAACTTTATTCAAATATCCATGTCTGGGAGAAGTTACTTGAATTTAGTAGTTGATGGATCCTTTCATTAGAGAAGAGATGAAAGTACAAGTCTCAAGTATTTTTTAGGATGATGCTTAAGGGTAGGCCCTCATTGGGAAGGTGAAGAAGAGAGTGGTATACAAGAGATGTGCACTTGACAAGCATGCCAAGGCCTCTTTTCTGATCAGTGAGAATAGGTCAAGTGGGGTTCTTTATTTGATTCATTAAAATGTCTGTTGACCCATGTCTTCAGCCTTGTGGAAATGTATTTTTGTATTATGTTATTTTCATTAATGATTCTTCTAGAAAGAATTGGATTTCTATTATGAAGACCAAGGATGAGGTCTTCAACAGGTACATAGATTTCAAAGCTCTTACTGAGAACCAAATAGGTAGGAAGATCAAGATACTGAGATTAGACAACTCCAATGACTTTGATTCCTTTTGTAGAAAAACAGGGATCAAGGAGTTTGTAGTGCCTTTCAACTCTTAGCAGATTGTGGCTTTATAGGAAAAATATCAAGTCCATAGTAGAGATGGCGAAGTCTATGGTTCATGACTTTGATTTTCCTATGTTTCTTCTGGCAAAAGCTTATCCTACTGCAGTCTACACATTGAATTGGTTTCCTCAGTGTTGAAAGACAATGACTCGAGATGAGGCTTTTATAGGGAAGAAAATAATTTTAGTTTGTTTGGGAGTCTACTTTTTATTCATGTTCTAGAACATGAGTACAAAGTTTGAACCCTCCAGTATGAAGGGTACTTTACTACAGTGAGTCCTATAAGGCTTACGAGGTCTATTTTCCATCACAAAGGAACATGGTATCTACTCTAGACGTGAAGATGAAGAAGGATGCATGGTCTTCTAGGTTCTAAGAACTTCTAGCAACATTTAAGGAGGAGACATAACTTGCTGCCTCGAGTGTCACAAGTTTCAATGAGTACAACTGTACAAGTTTATATTAGGTAGGTTCCAATATGGGTCAAAGTGAAATTTATCCCTATCACAGCCGCGAAGCCTAAATGGCTTTTCCTTAACATACATTGTAGCAGTAGATATGCAAGTTAGTGCGTCAAGGACTTCTTTTGGGTTAGTTATCCTTGTAAGGATTTTCCTAGTTATGTTACAGTAATGTCTTCTATCATTGATGCAGACCCTTCCAGTTATGAAGAGGCAACGAGTCAATAGGTATGGCAGGATGCCTTGGTGGAGTACACCTTTATCATGATGAATAATGTATGGGAGATAGTGCTGAGACCATTGGGGAAATTAGTGGTGGATTCATCAAGGTGGTTGTACAATGTGAAGCATACAATTGATTGCAACATATAAAAATACAATGCTCAATTTGTAGCTAGAGGATTCTGTTAAAGACCTTTCCTTCAGTTGCTGGCAATACTTAGGACCATTATGTCTTTAGTAGCTATTTTGGGTTGGCAGCTACATCAGATGGATGCCAAGACAAAATTTTTGAATGGACTGAATAAGGAAAAAGTTGATGTGATTCACAATAAGGCAACAAATGCAATGCAATATCCAAACTCACAATCCACACAATCACGAAATGAAGCCTAAGATCTTTACACAAATCAAACGATAAACAATAATACCACAACAAAGACCTTAGGAGACTCCATTGTTACTTGAGATTTGCTAAAGCCTAAAATGCTGATATGTGGGTTGCTCTTCAAAATAGCATAACCATGATCACAATGATATGATGATGAAGGATAGATGCTTGATAAATGTTGAATAATTGGCAGCTCTTGATAATGATAATACTTGATAAATTTTGAATAGTTGGTAGCTCTTGATAATGATAAAACTTGATATATGCTTGATAATTTGACTATAGTGTAGGTGCTCAAAAGTGCTAGTGGCGCTCTTGATAATGTATGCTAGCTAGGGAGAAATGAATGAGTGAAGGTTTTATTTATATGCCTCGCATAACATTTGATCAATGGTAGACATTAAATAAAAAGATCAAGGGTTCAGTAAACTTGAGAGGGTGAGACCTATAATGCACATGGATTGACTCATTGATGAGGTGGAAAGATAAAAACTAAAAGGTGCAAATGCATGAGGAAATACACAAAATATTTGTTTTATTTATTTGACACGGGAAAATTAAATAATTTATTTGAGACTTATTTGTTTGAGAGGGAACTATTAGCTAATTAAATAGTTTGAGGGGGAACTATTAACTAATTAATATTGGGATAAAATGGTAAAATTAATTAAAGAAAAATATTTAATTAATTATGGAAAGAAAAAGATAATTAGTAATTAAATAATTTTATTTATTTAATTATCAGAGGAAAATTAGCTTAATAAAATAATAAAAGAATATTTAATAAATAAAAGAAGACTTAATCAGAAGGTGATGACAATAACATTTTAGGTTTCTACACTCTACATTAATCAATTGAAAGGATTTGAAGTGCATGAGTGAGATGCATGTGTGTAGGTTGAAAAAGCTCTTTATAGGGTGAAACAGATACCCTGTACTTGGCACTCCAAGATTGCTGGACATGCTAGGTTTGGGCTTCACCAAAACAGCTACAGATCCCAATCTGTATTATTTATTTGATAGATTGGAGCTGTGGGTTTTGGTCCTGTATGTATAGGACCTGATGCTTGTAGGGAGCTTAGAGAAGCTCATTGTAGTGTTCAAGGAACATTTGGCTAAAGGATTTGACATGAAGGACTTTGGACTAATGCACTATTTTTTGGGTCTAAAGGTATGGCAGAGAACAAGTGAGGTTTACTTTGGGTAGGGAAAATATACTATTGGTATTTTGAAGAGGTCTCAGGTAATGGATTACAAATCCATTGCAACTCCTATGATATCAGATTTGAAATTGCATGCTGACTTGGATTTAGATTTGGTAGATCCCTTAGTGGAAGAGTCAATTGGGTCCTTGAAGTATTTTGTCAATACCAGAATGGATAAATGGTCTGCAATGAACACTTTGAACTAGTTCATGGTTGAGCTGAGGCAGATTCACTAGGTTGCTGCAAAGCATGTGCTCCGATTCTTGAAGGTGCATTTTGGTCTAAGATATGTAGGGGATGATGAGTTGATGCCGCATGGATTTTGACTGGGTAGGAGATGTAGGTGACATGAAGAGTACTTCAGGATTTTGCTTCAGTTTAGAGTGGAGTCATATTTTGGTTCAGCGGGAAGTAGACTTGAATGGCATTGAGTTCAGAAGAGGCAGAATACATAGCAGTAAATACTCCCAGTTATGAAGCCATTGGGCTTTGCAAGTTGATTGTAGAGCTGACTGGTGAAATGGTGTAGCCTACTATCCTTTACTGTGACAATTGGAGTTATATCAAACTCTTTGAGAATTTAGCATTTCATGATCTATCCAAGCGCATTGACATCAGGTATCACTTTTTCAGGGACAGAATTTAGAAGAGCATAGTTGCTCTAGGCCATGTTCAATCAAATCAATTGGTTGTAGACATTCTGATGAAGCCTCTAGTTAAGGGAAAGTTTGAGATGTTCAAGGAGAGACTGGGATTGGTAGAGAGCACAAGTCTCTAAGACACATGTAGAAGCTAATTGTACTTCAGCAGAGCACAATTGTAGAGAAAAACAGTTTTATTCATGGACGCCTAGATTTAGCAGTTGCTTGTGTAGTTTGTTTTTCAGTTGTAAATAGCAGTTCTTTATCTAGCAGATGTTTTGGTCAAGTTCGTCTTATTTATTATAAGGGTGAAGATTCCTGGAATGAATTTAGATCAATGATTGATGGATCTAGTTTTAGGATCCAGGCTATTTTAGAGTCCCTTCGGCTCTAAAAAACTACTTGGGTCAGGTGTTACATTGATTCAGTTTTTAGAGTGTTTCAAAGCATTGTAACTTCTGTTTTCTAATTATCAAAGCAGTAATGTGATTTGGAACAGATCTGAGTATTTATCAATTAGTGTTTCTCTACTGTATGTGTTTGTAGATTTTAGCAATTAAAGTTGAGCAGTTTTGATTGGCATTCAGTTTTAAGCTATTTAGTTTTGGATTCTTTAAGATCAGAGTCTTCTTATTATGGTGTAGAGGAATTTTGAGATTTCATCCTTGAAGCGTGATAAAAAAAACCTATTTTGATATATCTAGATAATTGAGAGAGTTAGTTTTTTTTAAAATTTTGTAATGAGTCTCAACCATGTAAGCTTGACACAGAGTCTTGGTTCTTACTTTTCCCCCTTTTATATATTGTTGATAACTTAATAGGAATTTTACACTGTTTTAGGGCCTAGGCTGATAGGCCTTTATGCTTGCACCTTTTTTGTGTCATTTTAGAGTTTGGCCTATAAATTTATAGTTTTTTGAATTTTACTACACAAATTGACACAAAATGAGGTGGGAATCAGAAGCCCCTATATGGGAATGTGTGTTTTCCTTATTTTCTTAGTGTATTACACCCCTCCTAAGCAGTAGGGCAATCTTGCCTCAATCGGTATAAAATTGGTTTATACATAAGACATCACAATTTTCTATTCATTAAAAACATTGAACCCATGGAACATCAATCATATTTTGACTAAGTCAAAGGCAGTGGACATGTTTATGAAGGCAGTGCTTATTAAAGGTAGTGCTTGTATTATAGAACAACGATTTAAGAAATAGTGACTCTTATTAGAAATAAACAAAGATAAACCTAAAAGCAATTACAATTAAAAACATAAATTAACCAAGAGTTATGTCTCCTTGAAAGGTTACCTCTTTCTAAGGAATACTTCACTTCATGAAGAGGCATAGATAAGATATAAAAGAAAAAGTCTTTGATTGGAGAAGGGCATTGAATGAGCAAACAATCATTTTCAAGGCACATTGACCCTAAAAAGAAATCAATATACAACAAACCATCAAACCATTCAAGAAGAACAATAAATCCCTTCAAGGAAGCATCAAACTTCATAATGAAATTCAGAATTAAGAAGAGGCATAATAGGCACCAGACTTTGATAATTGGAAGTTATTTGGGCATAATAGGTAATATATTATATATTGTTGTTATCTTATGTGTTCATTCTTTCTATCATGTTTAATACATGCACGATTAATTATATTATTAAGGACCCCTTTAGTACTTTGATCCTACTAACCATCCCATTATGGAACAAAGGGTTTCATTAAGAAGGCAACATCGCTGACACATCCATCAAGTACATCAACCGTGTTGGGGCCAGGAGGTCATTTGACTAGGTGCTCATTTCGTGTTCTTGGGCTTGATTGGGAAGGACAAGTTCCCGACGTCTTATATGAATCTTTGAGGGATTCCATAGTGTGGATCAATTGATTGTTAAAAGATGATGGAGGAGACATGAATAAGGAGTGCAACTACAAGCACCCCACTAGATAGACCACCTCATGTTGGATGTCCAATGTGCTTGCCACTTGGGGCCAAGAGGGTGAGTGTCCACTCTTGGACTTAGTGTATGGGTTGCTTTGAGCCAACCTATCATGCTCTCAGTCATAAGAGGATGAATAAAGAAACATGGATAGGGAGTTTAGGTACAAGCATCCCACTAGGTAGACCACCCCATGTTGGATGTCCAATGGTCTTTCTACTTGGGGCCAAGAGGGTGAGTGTCTTCTCTTTGGCTTAGTGTGGAGATTGCTTGGGGCCGATCCTATCATGCCCCTTGGTATATATAAGAGGAGACAAAATAAGGAGTGCAACCATGCTTGGAGTTTTCCACTGGTCTATCTATTGTAATTAGACCCATCTAATTAATTGTGATAATTATATGTATTTGCATCTATATGTGTGATTACTAAGCCTAACGGAGATAATTGAGATGTATGAATTACACATATCTATCCAATGTTTTTAATATGGTTGCAAGACTTAAATCAGGGTTAACTTGTTAAAAAGGCATTTTAAAATGGTAAAGTTATACTTCTAACTATCTTACATTTGTTTGAATGGAATTTGTGATTTAGGGCAATCCCAAAAAGGGGTCATGACAATTGGTATCGGAGCATCATTCCTGCTAGCTTGAGGGACAAAATATAGTTGATGCAACTTGTTAATTTTAGATCGTAATAGAGAAAATCTGACAATGATAATGTATGATGTTGTATCTATATATTTTTACTGATTATATATATATATCATATATATAATAATACTGATTATATATATATTCTATATATAATAATACTGATTGTTCGTATGCTGCTGAGAGAAGACAATGCCACTGTTATTGATTGTTTTCCACAGCCCATACAATTTAATATTAATATGCAAAGTAAGGGACACG
>MU225832.1:1027123-1038233 GCA_018584345.1 Thuja plicata | reverse complement strand
ACCCCGGTGGGAATTAGCACCCATAATGAACTATACTTGTTTATAGTAATCCCTGTTAGAAGATATCTCAACCCTGTTAGGAGTTTTACTTTACAATGCAATAAGTATAGTGACCTGGTTAAGGGTCGGACCCTGTTAGGAGTCTTTTACAAATAACCCTGTTAGGGGTGGTGGACTCAATGTCCAAAAGCTCACTTCTTGATGGTGAAGGCTACAACCTACTGTATAACAGATATGCACTATATCTGATGATGAACTATAGAGTAGACCTACTGTCTTGATTAGTTCTAGTGTATTCCAATCTTTCACTTCTTCTTCACATAGACTCTTGATGAATGAACCAACTCTGATAATCTTCTCTGTACATCTTTCTTCTCTGTCCGTATCATTCACACTTAGCGTGTCACCTTTGACTTGCTATAAGTATCTTCCTCAAAGTATGAGATCATGGGACCTATAAGACAACTCTTCATAACATCCATGTCGGCTCTACTAAGCACGCAAGCATTATTACAACCGCGCAAGTATAAACTGAATAGACGCGACGCTTCACTAAGTCGGCCTCACCAATTTAACTCTAACTTTGCAATCTTCTTGAAACACATTTGGCACCTTTGGATTAATATCATCAACTCATAACTAATCATGAATATACACACGCATATATAGAAGATAGGCGCAACTCAAGAAACACGTGATATACGTCTGCCCTAAACAATTACACTTCCAGAACTGTAACTGCCAATAACAGAATTACATAACTTTACTGAAACATCATATCTGGATCTGCGTGTATGAACATAACATAATAAACATGTCAAAAACCTGTATCTATCCACGCAAGTCTTCATATCATCATTCTGATAAGTACATACATAATTACTACTGTGTATTATATGTTGTCATCAATGACAAACATACAATCAATCAATTGCTCAATCAAATCTCCAACATAATGTTCCACCAACCCCCTCTTTTACGACACTGCCAAGTCCACAGGTATATATATAGTAAAGTATTATAATTAATTAAATGTGAGTAGTTAAATATTACATGAATGGTTGTCTCATAAGTCACTGTACATGTTCAATAATTTGTTGGCGAGCCTTCAAAATCAACACTTTGCAATTAAGGTCATCACAACACTTTCACCTAGGCATCATTTATTCACTAATGGTGTTGTAAAATAATTTTAGGTAGTCTCTATAATTGAAATATGTATTGGTTGTTTTAATTTTAGTTGTTGACATCATATAATTGTCCTAGTGTTTTCACCTTATTATATTGTGGTATTTCTATTAGTAGTAAGCTCTACAACTTTGACAGAGGTATGAAAGAGATTTGTAAATTTCGCTTGTTGTTTTAATGGTCTCTATTAAATTTTTTAATGATAATCATGTATTTAGTTTAATTATTATCACGATTCTTGCTACAAGGGTTTGTCACTCCAGATGATGAAAGTGCCTCTCCTATGGATGAACATGGTGACTATTTGTTAGTGGTACATGATTATTTTATTGTTGGTCATTGTATAATTCAATTTTGATATATTAGTTATTGATGTCTATACTTGTGAGTTGATATTAATTGGATCTCCAAAGGAGTCTAGAGAGGAGGACAAGTGAGTGCACTTGGAGACTCCATCATCATACACATCTCTATCCACTCAACACTCAAAGGAAGCTTGTGATCTATCTTCTTCTTCTTCTTGTGGGAAGGACTAGATTAAGGACCTTTGTTGCATGCATATATGACATATTTGGACATATGTTATGCATTATGTATATGTGACATTTTATGTCCATATGGAATTCACGAAGCTTGTATGTTTGTATTAGACACATTCCATGTATGAAATTACTAGATATATTATATAAGTTTATGGACACAAAATATTTTATGGATCTATGGCTTTTATGTTAATTAAAATATCTTTTACCATTGTAATCAATTCTTGGAATAAAAATGATTAATATATGATAATTGAATAATTAGACAAATGAGTCTATTCATACATCCATACAAATATGCATAAACACATAAGAACATCCATGAATATACATGCATGCATACATTTATATACACACATCCATACCTACCTACATACACACATACATACTTATAGACACACATACACACATCCACACCTACCTTCATATATAAATAATAGTTGGGATACATGTTTTAGACAAAATGAATAACATAAGTAGGGAAATGGTGCATCAAAAAATATACCAAGCATGTCATACAAATAAATGCACCTAAATGGTGTCACTATAGGATTTATGTAAATGTCATGCAATCATCATGTAGAAGCATCAATATCATTCAACTATAATAAGCTTCCAAAAATAATCCATACAAAATAATTTAGATATTCAATCAAAATACATACAACTATTGATATACATGCCATTTGAACCTTCACTCTAAAGGTCACTTAATTATCATACATGAATGATCACATTATGCATGTACCATAGAGTTTCATGAATACTATGCATGTTGTGGGAGTTTCAAGCATGTGCCCTGGGATTCACAAGTAAGAAGCGGTCTTAAAATTTTGGAAAACTTGGAAATATAAAGAAGAAATTCTAGGAATTTTCACACCCAATGAGAACTGCCAGTGTAGAAAGTTCAAGCCCATGATGAAAAATTTAAAAGATGCACAATGTTGCACCTTTCAACTGGATACTTCTACAACTTTTTGTGACTAAAAAGTTCTCCCTACGAGAAAATACAGACAACTCTTCGAAAAATAAGATATTTTATTGTAGGTGGTGGTAACATGATCCTATAACCTTAGATGGATTATCTATACATGGCATGGGTCCTGAGAATCACTTTGTCAAAGTTTGACACCTTTTGCACTTTATGCACTTAAGGGAATGCACCAGTATGAAGTAGCTCAACATTTTCAATAATCTTGGTGAGATAAATGAGGGAATTCTTGGAATTTTTACATAATGACATTAATTTTTCATTAGTATTCAAAAAACACTTTCGGTAAGCTTACACCGAAAGACAGTAAAGGGCAAACCGAAGATCAGATGAGAAGATCACCAAAATTGACTAAGTACAGAGAGAACCGATGACACAAGGTAGTGTGTAAACTAAAAATCACAATACAAAGAGATAAAGTGGAACCTGACATAGGAACCCGAAAAGAAAGTTACAGTGTAGACCGACAAAATAGATTCAGTGCAACCGAAAGTAAAAATTGAAGGACAGTCAAGCATGACTGAAAGACAGAACCGAAAGTTAGTTGCAGCCCGCAAAAAGTGGATCTGACTTCCACATCAGATGAAGCAAGGGTATTCTATTTATAGGATATTTAATTTTTTTAAATCCATTTCTTTAGGGACAAGAAAAATTAATGTAAGTGTTTTAATCAGTCTAACTGATTTAATGCACATAGACTAGGAGATCTAGGTGCAAGTTGTAAACCTGATCTTAGAGTTAACATTGTTTTTATCATAACTCGATGAAATCAATCCATCTATAAATAGATGATGTAATCATTCAGTAGAATGTGTGTAAGAGAGAGGAGAACAGAATGAGCACATCTATGGATTGAATTGAGAGTTTCAAGAACCATAGTAGAAAAAAGAAGAATTTGGTTAGCAAAACCAAGAACAGAGGAAATCGATAATCAAAGGTATTATTCAATCACAACTAAGGTGATATTATTTTCATGTGAACTACATAGAATCTGTATCAGCAATAGGAGATTGCATTTACCAGGTCAATTTGTAATTTTTTGTCATTCTAACAAGTGAAGCAAAGTGTAAAAATTCCTTTCAAGAAAGGTGGATTTAACAGTCCAATATCAAATCTCTTAATCGAGTGCACACTTAATAGTGTTGCTAAAAGATCCTAAAAAAGTAGACTTTAATAGGTCTCCACTGATACTCCTAACAGGGTAGATCATCAAAAGTGATCAAAATTGTAAGCCTTAACCGGCCCCTTCCAATCTGCAGATAGTGAAGTTTTGTGGGTGCCATCCCCATCGCAATTTTTACTTCCTAACAGGAGTTTATTGCGATATCATATATTGTGTTATGTGTCAATTATGTTCATGAATGCTTCTATGAATGATTCATATGTTTATTAATGTTATGAATTGATATAAATCACACAAAGATAGTGTAGATAAGATTGAATGGATATGCAATTGATTACAAAGGTTAATTGATTAAAGGATAAGAAAAAGTTTTAGAGGTACTGATTCACCCCTCCCCTCTCAGTACTACTTCCCATTAAGACCCAACATTAAACCTAAATAGACCTATTGTAATAGATGGTTCAAGACCACAATGACTAGTTTGAAAGATACACAACGTTGCACCTTTAAATTGAGTGCTTTTGTAACTTTTTGTAACAACTGAAAAGTTGTAATTGCTTGAAACTAGAGTGGACACTTTGAAAACTTAGAGAGGTTATTGTAGGTGGTAGTAGCATGACCCTATAACCTCAAATAGATCATTCTTACATGGCGTGGGTCTTAAGAAACACTATATCAAAGTTCGATGTTTTTTTTTTCACTTTATGCACTAAAGGAGATGCATTCGTAGTAAGAAGTCCAAAATGTTCAAGTGACTTGGTGAGAAAAACAAGGAATTCCTAGAATTTACATGCACAAATAATTTTTTCAATGCATATGGGTCGAGCCCACGACATGTAGTTTGAAAGATACACAACATTACACCTTTGAACTAAGTACTTTTGCAAGAACTGAAAATTTGTCACGACACGCAAAGGGAGTGGACTCTTAAAAAAATAAGAGATTATTGTAAGTCACAATAACATGATTTTTTAGCCTCAGATGAATCATTTCTACATGGTGTGGGTCTCTAGAAGTGCTTTGTCAAAATTTGACATAGTTTACACTTTTTGCACTTAAGAAAATGCATTGATAGTGAGAGTTTTGAAACATTTGGAAAAATTAACGAGAAAAATGAGGGCATTTTTTGAATTTACCCACCCAAATAGAGCTATTGGCATAGGAAGTTTTATCCCACAATGAGTGATTTGAAATATATGTAATGCTCAACCTTTCAATTGAGCATTTTCACAACTTTTTGCAACAACTGAAAAGTTGTCATCACGATAAACAAAGTGGAATTTTCAGAAACTAAAAGAGGTTATTGTAGGTGGAAGTAATTTTTTTTTAATCTTTCTTTGGATCATTCCTATGTGACATGGGTTGTGAGAAACAATGTGTCAAAGTTTGACATTTTTTTCACTTTATGCACTTAACGAGATGCACCAGTACGTAGTGGCTCATAACGTTCAAGAAACTTAGTGAGATAAATAAGGGAATTTATAGAATTTTCCCACTGAATTAGAATTGTTCACGTAGAATATTTGAGCCAATGATGAGCAGTTTGAAAGATACACAATGTTGCGCCTTCAACTAAGCACTTTTGATAATTTTTGCAACAAGAAAAAAGTTGCATCTGCTTGCAAATGGAGTGGACTCTTTGAAAACTTAGACAGTTTATTATAGGTGATAGTAATATGACCCTATAGCCTCAAAAACATCATTCTATGTCATGTGGGTCCTGAGAAACATTGTGTCAAAGTTTGATATTTTTTGCACTTTATGCAATTAAGGAGTTGCATCAATAGGGAGCGACCCAAAATGTTTGAGCAACTTGGTGAGAAAAATGAGGGGATTTTAGAAAATTGTCTACTATTTTGAGCTTTAAGTGTAGATGGTTCAAGCCCATGATGAGCAGTTTGAAAGATACACAATGTTGCACCTTTCAACTGGTGATGTTTTGTAGCTTCTGTCGGATAAATCCTATGAGACTATTGAATATATATATATATGTGTGTGTGTGTGTGTGTGTGTGTGTGTGTGTGTGTGTGTGTGCATGCGTGTGTGTTTTATTATGTGAGATATAATATATATAGATACTCTATACATACACACACACACACACACACACCATCATGATCCCCATTTCCATGCTCGACCTCTGAGATATTCTACATATGCTAAATACCAATGCTCTTATGCATCCTTCTCAACCAATAAAACATCTAGGAATTCTTGAATTGTGATGTATAATTGTTCAAGCATATAATATGCTAAGGCATGGTATGCCCTTGCTAGCCAAATCATTATAGAATAGATCAAAACAACATTGCAAAAACTTTGTAGAAGGTTTGTGATCATCGTTGATATAAAAAATGATATTCCCTCAATATATTCCTATTCTCCTATGCACTATCACATGTGTTCATGAATTCTATATGCACAAGTATAGCAACCTGTTGGGAGTTGTAATACTTTGATTACATCTTTTTCTATGGATGTAGTGTATAGTTCTTTGCAAAGTCAACAACTAAAATGATGATATCAAGTGGGAACTGTACTTGCATAACTTGACTTGAAATTGAACCATCGATCTTTGTGAGTATGCCTTACATATTCATACACCATTTCTTAGAAAAATGCTCATAAACTGATACACTCGAATATTTTCAATGACCAATTCATTTTTTTTTTTACTTCTTTTCCATCCTTTAGATTTTAGGATACGATCTTATATTTGTTAAAATCCACTATTTCATACCCAATTACACGTGTAATCTCCATATGTTGATAAATTGACAAATGTTACAAGCCACCATAATTAATACATCTGCCATCCAAGCATGAGATCTTGTAAAATAGTTGACCATCTATTATTGCACATAATATGCTAGATATCAAATCTCTTGAAGATCTAGGTAGACCCTTTATGTTACATTCCTACAAAACAACGTTAGAATACAAATTTACACATGTCATTTAAAATTATAATGATTAGAGAATTCAGTATGTACCGTACCTTACAACAAAAAATTGTGCATCTGTGATTTATTTTGACATAAAAAGTCTTAGCTATTTAAAATATCTTTGACTAATTTTATTTTGAGGATACATTTCAACAAATTTAGCAAAAAATTATGTCTGAGTCGAATCCAAAAAATGATTTGGACATGGATCAACAATTTGGCTACCAACCCTCCCTACAACATCCCTTTGATTAGTAGACACATGTGTGTTATTCCTCCAATAATCTCCAATTAAGGATATCAAGGTTTCAACAATTGCATTATCTTTCCGTGGTAGTCTACTAGATAATTCCTATTACTTGTTACTATTTGGATCCTCCACTCTTTGAAATCTTCTCATTACTCTCATTAGAGACTTTGTAGTTATTTTAAATGCTTTACTTGTCTTTCTAACGAGTTTATCTTTGTTGGTTTGAGTGCTTACTATTATTGATATAAGTACACATCACGTAAATTTACTATCTTTCATGTGTGATGTAGAACCCACACTCTAATATGCACTCATTAGGTTGTTTGCAATAAGTTTATCACTTGAATCACCCATCATTCTTATCCCAAGAATCTTCATGATGGGCTTGAATTTAAAAATTCTCTTCATTTCAATAAATAGTTGAGATCTTCTAGTCTCATCTAAATTCTCAAAAAATAATCTCCATATCTGGTTAACATATCGTTGACAAGTATGCTTGAGAATCTTATCAACCATTGGTTTCAAAATATTAGTATCAATATCAATCAAATACTTAGGATTTTTATGCAAAAATACTCTAGGAGCTATTCTCAAATGTTGAGTTGGCTCAAAACTACGAACGTAAACAATATTAGGAATATATTGTGTGCCTTCAACCAAAGATGATGCACCTTGAAATTGAGATGTAAAAGTTGGTGTACCTTCAACTTGAGATTTAGAGGATGGACCCTCACTGACTTGAGATGTTGTAAATAGTGTTCCTTCAAATTAAGATGTTGTACATGACATATTCTCAACTTGATATGATGATGTTTTGTCACCTTGAGATGAAGATTATGGTGTAACTTCAACATGAGATGATGGTGCGATTTCAACTTGAGATGTCGTAGATCACATGCCTGCAACTTTGTAGTTCAATTGTCTTATTGCATGAAGGTTTTGTATCTATTTCCTTTATGATAATAATTCTAATTCTCTCTTACATTTCATTGATGTTTCATGTTCTTCTTCCATAGGCATGTCCTCTTGTATGGTGTTCAATTTCCTTCCTTCGCGTAGTTGCCTCATTCTTTCTCTTCTCTTTTAATTAGGTTCTTTGCAATAGGTTTATCACTTGAATAATCCATCGTTCTTATCCCAATAATCTTCATGATGGGTTTGAATTTCAAAATTATCTTCATTTCAATAAATAGTTGAGATCTTCCAGTCTCATTTAAATTGTCAAAAAATAATCTCCATATCTGGTTAACATATCGTTGACAAGTATGCTTGAGAATCTTATCAACCATTGGTTTCAAAATATTAGTATCAATATCAATCAAATACTTAGGATTTTTATGCAAAACTCCTCTAGGAGGTATTCTCAAATGTTGAGTTGGCTCAAATTATGAACATCAACAATATTAGGAATATATTGTGTGCCTTCAACCGAAGATGATGTACCTTTAAATTGAGATGTAAAAGTTGGTGTACCTTCAACTTGAGATTTAGAGGATGGACCCTAACTGACATTAGATGTTTTAAATAGTGCTCCTTCAAATTAATATGTTGTACATAACATATTCTCAACTTGATATGATGAAGTTTTGTCACCTTAAGATGAAGATTATGGTGTGACTTCAACATGAGATGATGGTGCGCTTTAAAATTGAGATGTCGTAGATCACATGCCTGCAACTTTGTAGTTTAATTTTCTTATTGCATGAAGGTTTTGCATCTATTTCCTCTATGATAATAATTCTAACTCTCTCTTACATTGCATCGATGTTTCATGTTCTTCTTCCATAGGCATGTCCTCTTGTATGGTGTTCAATTTCCTTCCTTTGCGAAGTTGCCTCATTCTTTCTCTTCTCTTTCATCAGGTTCCTTGCAATAAGTTTATCACTTGAATCATCCATTGTTCTTATCCCAATAATCTTCATTATGGGCTTGAATTTAAAATTTCTCTTCATTTCAATAAATAGTTGAGATCTTCCAGTCTCATTTAAATTCTCAAAAAATAATCTCCATATCTGGTTAACATATCGTTGACAAGTATGCTTGATAATCTTATCAACCATTGGTTTCAAAATATTAGTATTAATATCAATCAAATACTTAGGCTTTTTATGAAAAAATCCTCTAGGAGGTATTCTCAAATGTTGAGTTGGCTCAAAATTATGAACATCAACAATATTAGGAATATATTGTGTGCCTTCAACCAAAGATGATGTACCTTGAAATTGAGATGTAAAAGTTGGTGTACCTTCAACTTGAGAATTAGAGGATGGACCCTCACTGACTTGAGATGTTGTAAATAGTGTTCCTTCAAATTAATATGTTGTACATAATATATTCTCAACTTGATATGATGATGTTTTGTCACCTTGAGATGCAGATTATGGTGTGACTTCAACATGAAATGATGGTGCACTTTCAACTTGAGATATCGTAGATCACATGTCTGCAACTTTGTAATTCAATTGTCTTATTGCATGAAGGTTTTGTGTCTATTTCCTCTATGATAATAATTCTAATTCTATCTTACATTGCATCGATGTTTCATGTTATTCTTCCATAGGCATGTCCTCTTGTATGGTATTCAATTTCCATCCTTCACAAAGTTGCCTCATTCTTTCTCTTGGCTTTTCATTCTCAACTTCACGCTCTTCTAGTGTTATAATATTTGGCTATGTCCTCAACATGATGATGAATTATACTTGTGCACACAAGTAAGACATAGAGATTAGTTGATAACTTCAATTTACAGAATGCACCTTCACAATTCAAATTCGATATTAATATTTCTAAGTTACTTTCAAAATATTCATTTTTAAAATTTTTTTACACATCTTTCTAATTCAAAGTTTAATTGTAAGTAATTCTATTTAAATAAGTAAAATTATGTAAATAAAAAGTCTATATTATCAATTGTAAACAAAAAAACTCACAATAAATATTTGACTTCTATAAAAACATGAAAAGATTACCTCGAATGATCACTTTTGATCAAAAAAATTTGAATTACCATCTTCTACATTGTATAATGAGAAAAAAGGTGGTGAAAAGGTGATATAATATGATGATTATTCTTGATCAAAATTTCAACATCGTGGAAAAACATTTTTTATTGAATAATGCACAAATGTGGTCTTGAATAACGAGTCCCTTGGTAGCTTTACCATTTCTAGTGCAATCTATATTGTGCACGTTATATTTGGCACATGTCATATATGACATATTCAAAACATTGTTCATGCAAAAAAGTGGTCCAATAAAACCTTTTTTTTTGTTTCTAATGTATTATATGTGGTGTCTTCCATATATGACATGTACCATATAGGGCACAATCCAAACAAGATCCATGCAAAAACCTTTCTCTCTCTCTCTCAAAATATAAACCATTAGCCCTAAAACCTAAACCCTATAATCATATGCCTAAACCGTATACAGGTACATAAACCCTATATTAAACCATAAATCCTCATCTTTCTCTTTCCACCTCTCTCTCTCTCTCTCTCTCTCTAAATCCTATCCCTTCCACCCTTTTCCTTTCCCCCTCTCTTTCACCCTCTCCCTTTCCCCTCCTCCCTTTTCCCATATTTCACTCTCTCTCTAAAAACATAAAATCTAAGCCCTACACCTTAAATCATAAACCCTAAATCCTCTCCCTTCCACCCTATTCCTTTTACTCTCTCTTCCCTCCTCTCTCTTTCCCCTTCTCTTTTTCTCATAAACCCTAAACTCTAAATGCTAAGATCTAAACCCTATAACCATAAGAGCTAAACCTTAAATACTTCCACCCTCTCCCCCCTCTCTCTTAAATCTTAAACTCTAATCCCTACACCTTACAACCTCAATCCTATCCCTTCCCCCTCTCTCTTTCACCCTATCTCCCCCATCTCTCTATACCTTTACCCCTATACCTCCCCTCTATAGGGTTCATGGTTTATGGTTTGAAGAAAGAGAGGGGGAGAGAGTGAGGAAATATTTAAGGCTTAGATCCCAGGGTTTGGGGTTTGGGGTTTGGAGTTTAGGGGGAGAGAGAGAGAGAGAGAGAGAGAGAGAGAGAGAGAGAGAGAGTTTAGGGAT
>MU225832.1:1010670-1025884 GCA_018584345.1 Thuja plicata | reverse complement strand
GAGAGGGAGAGGGAGAGGGAGAGGGGGGAAACAAAAATAGAGAGAGGTTTTCATACTATATATTGTTTACATCATTTTGTATCTTATTTACTTCATTTTGATAGATAGATAGAGTTCATAAAGGGAGAGACCCATAAGGGAAGAGGGAGGGAGGTAGAGATGGAGAGACATGACTAGAGAGGATACAAATAGAGAGGTGGGAGACTTATAATGATAAATAGATGTCATAGAGAGAGAGAGAGAGAGAGAGAGAGAGAGAGAGAGAGAGAGAGAGAGAGAGAGAGAGAGAGAGAGAGAGAGAGAGAGTAATGAAACATTGACTAAGAGGTGGACACAATAGATAAATCCTAAATTCTAAGTTTTTGTTAATTTGCGAGACATAGAGAAAGAAATATTTACTAACTGAAAATTTTAAACATTTAACTAGTTCTATTTTTTTGTCCGCCATATTTGGTGTATGCCATATGGAGTGCATTTTCCATTTTTGATGCATGCCATATTTGGAATGCACCATATTAATTATCTTAGAAAATACCAAGCCTTGCGCTTGGATTTTCCTTGGGCATCCAATCTAAAGGCTTGGATGAATATTACAAGCCTAAGGCATGCTTTTCAGAAAATATCAAAAAATTCTCAAATTTTGGTTTGTTCTCTCCATCAAGTTTCCACATGTTTCAATATAGAAAAATAATACACCACAATTCTGTTAAGCTTTCTGGTAGCTATCTAGCCATACTTTTTAAATTTTTTTTTGATTATGTTAAACTTTTCATCTCTAATTTATTTTGTTAGTGTGTCTATTTTTTTTTATATCAAAAACCAATGTGTAGTATTTCAGGCATAGATTTTGGCTTGTTCATCAAATTTTGAAAAGAATTACAATTTTAGAAACTAGTCTCTATTCTACACACCTTAAAAACTAAGAATTTTTATTTATTTTTGATTAGTTTAAAAAATTTAGGGGGGAGCACACTCAAATTTTACCTTTTTAGGATGTGTCCACTTTGGAAATTAGTATAAAATCATATATTCATCAAAAACATATCCAAAAATATGGAAAACTACCTTCTCACTATAGCATTTTTAATTTTTTTTTAAAAAATTTGACATTTTAGAGGGACCACACTAGATGCTATGTTATGTTTTTGTGAAAAAAATAGGACCACTTTGTGTGCTCCCCCTTTTTGAGACCCTTAATCTCTAACATTTTCAAAACAAATTAGTAATTTAGAAACTAGATTTGGAGCACTTCAACTCTTGTTATTGTTGCATCTTCAAGTTTTGAGTGTAACTATCTTGATTTTCTTGTCGAAGTTCAGAGTTTGCTAATTTCATAAAAAAAAGTGAGATATTAAGACTCCTTTTTGGTCCCCCATCTTGGTGTGCTTAGACATCTCACTAAGTAGGCTTATTATTTTTAGGAATATTAGTAAATTTCTTAAAACTCCAATTTACAACCTTTTTTTGGCCATTAGAATGCGCATGATAGGCTAAAAACCTAGCTATATTCCCATATTCTTCTACAAGGTGCACCAAAAATGACCTACAAAACTTGTCTCTCTATCTAAAAATATTCTTTTGGGTAGGTGATGTAAACTAACCACCTCTTTGAAAAATAATGCTGCTACATTGGATGCATCACTAGTCTTTTGGTATTGTATAAAATATGCCATTTTTGAAATTCTAACCACCACAACAAAAATAGTCATTACTACTTTGTGTTTGAAGAAAATCCAGAACAAAATCTATACTAATATGCTTCCAAGGTCTTTAATATTGGTAATGTTTGTACAATCCTATTTTTTATTTATTCCAGTTAGCATTCTTGTGAATTTTTGACCTTAGCACCATCTTCTTCATGCTAGTATCCATTTATGGCCAATAATATCCTTTGTTCAATAATGTTGTAAGTTTTTTCCACACCAAAATGTCCACTTAGAACTCCATTGTGCTTCCCCCTAATTAGATGAGGTATATGAAATTTCTTTCCTCTGAACAACAATTATTCCAAGATAAATTTATCTAATCATTGAGGTCTATCTTCTTCTACTAGATTCTTATAAGCTTTCCAAGAGACTTTTAAATCAACATCATTTTTATGCATATCATTCATTGATTAAAATATATAGCATTGACAAACATTTTATTCAATAACAAACATCTTCTACTTAATGTGTTAGCTACCCTATTAGATTATTCATTTCTATGTTTCACCATAGTGTATAACTTTGTGAGAATTCAAGTCACTTCATATGTCTCTACTTAAGCTTAACTTAGTTGTTGATAAATTGTAAGATGTGATATATTTACAACATAAAATCCTTGGGTAGAAAATAATGTCTCCACCTCTTCAACACTTGTACAATGAACAAAAATCTTGGCCATAAGATAAATATTTTTTCTTGTAATTATTAAAATTCTCATAAAAACATGCCATAGATTTTCCCTCTTGACTTAACACATCTGTAAAATATCTCCCACTTACATCATAGTCAACACTTTCCAAAACATGGAAGTGCTACTATTCGTTGTGTGGTCATCTTCTCCTTCTAAAAAATATTCTCTATTGTAGGATCCCAATTTTTCCTGCTTCCTTTCATTATTTTTGTGATAAAAATAATTCAGTTTAAAAAATAAATTTCAACCTCTTCCTCGACTAAATTTTCCTCTTCTTTTGTAAAAATCACCTCTTCCTTTAGATTCTTGAGTGTAAGAACTCAATTGAGAGGTATTCACCTCCTCTTGCTTCATAATATTATCTTTCCCACTACTTTATTTTCCTCTTCCACAATAATTTTTGCCCCATCCTCTAGTATTATTCTATTTTTTGCATTTAATTTTACGTCTAATTCCAAAGCAAATGTATATGCCTCTTCTACATTATATAATATTATTAAACTAATATCATCTTCAATTGATAATCTCTACACTCATTCGAGTATGTGTAATATTATCTCAAAAAAATCTTGGAGGTCAAATGGAACCATTTTCGTCTTCTTCTGCAACCAGGGTTTTTGACCCTTTGTTGTTGACTCAAAATGAGGTTGGGAGCGAGGATCCCAACCAGTAGGACTATGCACAAGTGTGGGAGAATCATTTAGATAATGCTAGGTAGAATGGGAAATAGTTTGAAAAGGTTCTTACTTAGGGACGGGAGGTAGTGTGGCCAAAATGGCCAAAATTGGGAAGATAGATGCAAATTAGAGTATGAAGGGTAAGGAGGCCGCGTAAAATAAAGAAAATAGTAGGGATTGTGCTCAGTTTGGGGGAAGTGAAATGAAAAGATAAAATTATTCTATTTGGGTGTGTTTCCAATTAAGCCCTTGGAAGAAAAGGGCTATCCCAAATGGGCCTTCTGGGTTTTTAGCAGTAGAACATCAACAATTGGCTGTGGGTTTGGCCGAGGCTATCAAACCACGACTGGCTAGGGCCATTACTGTGGATTTGGTAGATGAATTAGAAATGAAAGTGGATATAAAAATTGTTTTCTTATATGATCTTGGTCTAATTGGATGATTCTAGGGCTTGTGGCCAAGTTTATGTGAGCTTTACAATTGGATTTCAAAGAACCAGGAGCTGATTTTGAATGGATGTTTTCAAATGTACCCGGGTGCTAAGGTTTTTTCATTATAGTTTTTGAAAATGTTTGAGATAGAAATATGAGTTTCTATGACTATAGCTGGAGTTGGGAGATTAAGAATTACCTTATGCTGAAAAACTAACATCCAACCTTTTGTCCAACCAAGGAAACTTTCGATAGGGTTCCACTCTGGGTAAGACTCTCAAATCTACCATTACATTTCTAGTTTGATTCATGTTTAGAAGTTATAGGAAATTCCTTGGGTTTTTTTTCAATGGTTGATGAAGAGTCATCAAACCTCTTTTATTCAACCTATGTTCATATTTTAGTGGAGATGAATATGGTTGAAGGACTTCCTATGAAAATAATGCTCAAAACCTCAAAAGGTTTTTGGGTGCAACCTTTGGATTGTGAAGGGTTATCGTTTATGTGTAGCTTTTTTTAGAATGAGGATATAACTTCCCAGTGTGCTAAATAGAAACATGATAATCCAACCTCTTGGTGGAAGGATGTTTCCCACCACCTTTATATTGTGGAGAAGAAGCGTGAACATAAAAAGAAATTTTCTCAGGTAGTAAGTGGCATGATGTCGTAATAATTATGTGAGGATTTGATTTATAATGGATAACAAATACTAAACAGGGTTAAGGTTGTATTTTCTGGTTTTGATAAGGAGCCTATGAATAATAAATCTATTTCTATGCTGGATGAAAGGGAGAAAAAAAATAGCCGTAGAGTCTCAAGAGGAGGGGGGAAATATTTTTGTTGAGAACTAGAATCAGAAAGATGGAAGGTGTGCAAAAGATGTGAGGATGTCTGAATGTAAATTGATGGAATGTCAAGATGAGGCAACCAAGGTAGAAGAGGGTTGGGTAGCTGTGAAGGGAAAAAAAATCAAGAAAAAAATACTTCCTTTGATATGTGAACAATAGGAAAAGGGGACATGAAATGGAATATATCATGTAGAGGCTAAATCACATCCCCTTTTCAAGTGTATTTCTCATTAGGAAGGACATTGCCCCAATAGGCTCAAATATGGATTCAAGCACTAATCAAGGAAAAATGTCTTTCCTTAAAGAGGGTTTGAATTGAAAAGTGGAAATTATTATAAACTAAGAAATATAAATGCAATGAAATAAAAGTGCACCTAGGAGATAATGAATGCCTTGTTGTTTGAATATTGTTTTTCCAACTGTTGGAGTACTGAAACTGGTTGTAACTCCAGATTTGAGCTCCGTAACTTGTCAAATTTTTGTCCTAAAAATTATGGGCTTAATAGGAGGGTAAAAAATGGCTGAGACATTATGTACTTGGGTAAAGAGTGGCCAAGACACTATGTACCCTAGGTTTTGGGCTCAAATTTTGGTAGGAGCTCTGTTAGGGCCTACACTTTCTAGGTATGCAATGGTGGGTCTGTAACTGATTCCTACACACATAAAAATGGGAAAACTTTATGTGTGTGTGTGCAAAATGTGAAACAAGGAGAAAAGTGTATTCCCCCACATTAAATCAATTGCAAATGCCTTAATGAGAGAAATGGATTTAACGAAGCATACATGCACCCAACAAGAGACGTTTCCACTATGAGATGCCCTGAAGAGAGGACAAACCAAGGGGAATAAAATAGATAACAAAAGAGAGAATCCAAGGGATCTATTAACTCAGGGGTCAGTATGATCATATAATAATACATGAATTATTATATAAAAATTACATGTCATCATTCCCCAAAGGTAGCAAAACTACAAACACAATGAAATAAAATCACATAGAGTCACAAGGAAGAGTTTTTTGGGGCAGGTATCATGAAGACCAAAAATAATAGGTAGCTACCATTTTGCATCATCCCCAATAAGAAAAAACAAAGATACATTTACGAACAATGTCACATGCACAACATAACATGTAACAACATATAGAAGAAATGTGATACACATAGAGGAATGTCACAACATGTTGATTCCTTTATCACCTTGCACCAACAAAGCAATAAGTTCCCTCTAAAGAAATCTAAATAAAATATATTAAAAGAAACACATCATGGGGGGAAGCATATCACAAAAAATAAGAAAACACAAAGAATCCAATGCACAAGAAGAGATATTCAAGCATACACATGCCCTCCCATCTCGGTCTGTAGTGTTTAGGGAAGGTGGAAAACACACAAGAGGAGAAACATCAAACATGGTAGATGGAATAATAGCCAGTTCCAAACAAGGACCACGCTATAAAGATGGGTCACTTTGTTCATCACTAGGACTAAGAGACAGTTTTTTTGTAAATCTAGCTGGTAAATCATGATTAACATCAATAAGCTCATACATATCATCATAATTACTAGAATAAATAACATTATTAGTTGCATTAGGAACATTGAAAGCATCATCATCAAGAGAATCTTCCTCATGCAAATTAAACGTAATAGAATCCAAGACATGAATAGAATTATAATATTTGTTCAATTTCATCTTTTTTCAAATTAAATTCCTCCCTTGGGCTATGCATAGGTTGGTCAAAGGGATTCAAAGCATCAATAGGTTTTTTAGGGAAAGAAAAGTTTTGATAAGCACACACACGGGCTCTATCACAATATTTATGAAGGAAATCATGAGCACAATAGTTACATTTGGTTTTTCTTGAAATTTGGGTTGATGTAGCATCAATCAACATCAGGTCCTTTTATTCTTTAGGAGGAAGAATTAGAGCACCACACTAGGTTGAAAGATAACATCAACATGACGTTTATAAGATATAAGGGGCGGAATGGAAGCATAAAGAGGAGGTGGAAGTAGTGTGGGAAGAAGTCCAAGTCCAGGGAAAGGAGATGGAACATCCTTAGGATTGCTAGGCTCACAAATCTTTTGTATTTTATAGTTTTGATAGTATCAAAAGATAGTGTCTTTGTGAGGATGAGTGGGTCGAGGCATATAAGGCCAAAATAAGTCAAGGTCAATGGACTCTCAAGGCACTAAAGGCTGAAAAGAGTGATTAAAAATGACTCCTCCTCCATTATGAGTAAATTTCAAACACTTATGAACATGAAGACCAAGTCTAACTTAAAACTGATCAGAAGTTGGGATGACAAAAAAGGTGATATCTAAAGTTTTACCACCAAATTTTACAGGAAAAGTGATAGAACCATGGGTAGGATAAATGAAACCATATCAAGTTTGGATTATTACATTAGATTTATCATAAAAATCATGTTGCAATTGTCTAGTATAAAGATGTTATTTAGTTATCACATTCACCATGCAAGTAGGGTCAATAAGGACACCACAAGAATAGAGATCATTAATCTTTACACCAATGTAAAGAGGACCATCAGGTGCTCTAATAGTATCACTAGGATCAAAGGTAATGAAAATCTCCAGTTTGAGTTTGGGTTTAAGTTCAGATTCTGATTGGTAAATGAGGTTGACAATATTTTTGGCCTTGGTACACTTATCATCGTAGTCAACAACATGAGTGGAAGAAGAAGGTAAAGACTGTGTAGACTCAATTGTGTTGGTTGAATGAGAATGTAAATGATTGGTATAGATTTAAAAATTTTATGGGAAGGTGCTACAAATTTGTTTCCTTGATCATTTACACCCTCAAAGGATATATAATTGGAATCAATGAGGTCTTGAATAACACATTTCAAACAGAAACATAATTTTTTAGTATCATGGCCAGGTTGAAAATGGTATTGATAGAATGATTTGTTATCAAAGTACTTGGGAAAAGGTTTGGAAGGGTCAATTGGTCTAACCAAAGAAATATTTGACACCTTAGCTTTAATTAACTTCAACATCAGATTATGCAAAGATTCAAAAAGTTGTGTAAAATTATGAGAAGGTCTAAAATAAGATGACAAAGGAGCCACACCTTTTGATGTTGTTACCACTTGATCATTAACATTATTTGATGAATTGTTGATCTTGATGAAGCTCTTTGGTTTTTAAAACTTTTGGAATGAATGGGATGCGAAATCACTCTTATCAACTAGAGCCATTGGAGTGGTGCTCTCAAATTGACTCACTTGAAGCTGATAATTATGAAGCACTGCACACAATTGAGTAAAGGAAGAGAATTCAAAATATCTTATCTCTAATGTATTTTTGAAAATCACCAATGAAAATATGTTGCACATCCATATCAATCACATGATAAGAAATACGAGCATGCAAATGCTTAAATCTACCAATGAAGTCAACCATTTTTTTATTAACACCTTGTTTGTAATGCATTAAATTAGTGAAAGAAATATTAGGACCAATGTTGTTTTGAAATTTTTGGATTAAATCATTATCCAATGTTTGAAAGGAATCAATGGAATAAGGAGGCAACAAGAAATACCATTGCAAGGGTTTATCTTGAAAGGTTTTAGCAAACAATTTATCCATGAACTGCTGACCATGAGAAAATTCACTACACAATATTTGAAAGGTTTTGACATGGGTCAAGGGATCACCTTTACCATTTTAAGTCTCTAAATGTAGAATTTATATGTACTAAGGTATAAAAAAATGGATAATGTCTAGGGATGAAGGACTAGAAATGTCACAAGTAGGAATGTTGAGCTTAGATTGAGTCACGGAAGTGATTTAATGTTGTTGTAATGAAAAAATAGTTTGAGCAAGGCTATTGATAGCAAACTCAATAGAGAGAGTGGTAGGAGATATATTTGATATGTTTGGACCATTATGAGAAATGGAAGGGATGGTGGAATATGTAAATGGAACAATATTGTATATAGGCATGGATGAAGGTAAAGAAACACATGACAGACTTGTAGGAGGATGAACAATGGGATTAGGAATGGTAACACATGTAGGTTTAATGTTTTGAACGAAAGTGGTTATGATAGATGGAGCATAAGTGGATACACTAGCTACTGAGGTAGTAATAGGAATGACCAAGTTCTTGAGCACACTCTTTAATAGGCTTGCCAATGTTATCAATAAAGTAAGAAATAGTACACAAAAAATTAACACCATGTTCATCATTATGAATTATCTTTCTCAAACCTTCTACTATGGAGATGACCTCAGGATTAGAATTTTCTTGTCCCAACCATTGCTCAAATTTTTTAAAGTCATGAGAAACCTTTTGCACTTGCATAGGAGGGACTCTTAAGGTCTCATAGTCATCATGATAAGAGTTGGAAGAGTTGTTTTCAACAATAGGAGAAATATCATTAGGATCCATGTTGGTCTCACCAAGATTCCTAAGAGATAAAGAGGAATCAGGATCAAAGGAACTCATAAGCCTATGGCTTCTCCTAATCGGATTGCTATAGGTAGGACTCAATGTAATACCACTAATGTATAAGAAAGGGAAAGATAGATAGATCTAGGTAAATAGTAATGAACAAATAATTTTGAGTAAAATATATATCCAATGCACCAAATTAAACTAAAAATTGATGCTAGGTGACTTTTTAATCATGAAAATGCAACATAGAAAGTAGATCTAATTCAAAATGGAGATCTAACACTAAATCCAATCAATATGTGCAGTTAGATTATCAAGCATCACATCAAGAATGAATAAAGGAGATATATAAATTCATACAAAGAGAATCTAACTACCAAAATCAGAATTATGTAAGAAGAGTCAAGTTCACCAAAATGAACAATAGGAAAAGGTGATATGCAATGGTATAGATCACATAGAGGCTAAATCACATCCCCTTTTCAAGTGTATTTCTCATTAGGATGGACATTACCCCAATAGGCTCAAATATAGATTCAAACACTAATCAAGATAAGTTTTCTTTCCTTAAAGAGGGTTTGACTTGAAAAGTGGAAATGATTGTAAACTATGAAATGTAAATACAATGGAATAAAATTTCACCTGAGAGATAATGAAGACCTTGTTGTTTGACTGTTAGAGTCCCGAAATTGACTGTAACTCTAGATCTGAGCTCTGTAATCAGTCAACTTTATGTCATGAAAATTTTGGGTTGAACAAGTGGGTATAGAATGAATGATCGACCTTATGTACCTGGGTACAGAGTGGCTGAGACTCTATGTACCCTGGGGTTTGGGCTTGAATTTCACTAGGAGATCTGTCAGGGTTTGCACTTTCTAGATCTTGATTGTGGGCTAGTAACCAATTCCTACACATAGAAAAATGAAGAAAAGGTTGTCTAAAGGGGTTTTCCTTGGTCAACCCCCTATTTAGGAATCAAACTTGAAATATGAAAGGAAATTGTATGAATGTAAATCATGTACTGTAAATATAAAGGAAAATTACTGTGTTAATGTGCTTACCCTCATGAACGGATATATGTATCACTCAAATTCATGAAGAATGCTTATAATTATAGCTTGAATGTAGATGTTGACCTTGTGAATGAGTTGTAGATTCAAGGATGCCTTCACATATGCATGGATCTATGAATGCCACTCCTAGATCTTGATTGCTGATATGCTTGACAACACTTGCAAGAATGGAGAGAGAGATGAATGATGGAAAGAGGGACATTCTTTCTTGTTTGAGAGATACACTAATTGACCACCATGGGATAAAAAATCTTTGTCCAATTTGAAGAAGATTGCATTGATGGTATTGAAGAACACTACCTTGTCTTGAGATTTTGAATTCACCTTGAATGCTTGAAATGCTCTTGAATAATAATAATAGTTGATTGATTGTTCTTGAAATCTTGATCATAAATTATTTCCCTTGATAATGTATATCAATATGAGGAGAGATATAGGGTTTATTTACTTTACGTCATCATATTGGGATTCAAAATTGAGCCAAGCTGACCGCAGAGAGAGATTTCCCTCCGAAACCCCGACATAGGGTCTTGGCCCCAATTTGAGCTCATTTTCAAAGGTACATAGTAGATAGGATGTTATTTACCCAGGTACATAGTGTTTCAGCCGCTATGTACCCTAGAAAATGTTCCCAAAATGGGGCAAAAGTATTGGGATGATGAAAAAAGGCTAAAATTTGAATTGCAGGTTGTTGGGATCAAGCATAATGGACAAAAAGACTTCAAAATCACCAAATTGGAGGCTATAGCTCCTAATAGAACAACCAATAATAGGTGCTAACATTTTAGGGCTGTACAATATGAATCTATGCTCTCACATGAAGGGAGGTGCTAAGAGAAAATATTGACTATTATCATATGTTATTAGACTAGACTTGTTAATGGGTCTTCATGGTGGTTGTGTTTTATTAGGGGAGATGGTTTCTCTATTGTAGCCATCCCTAGTCCCGGCTAGGCTTTTTCCCTGGTTTATTAATAATAATCTAAAACCTTATTATTGAATAAAAAATAAAATAGCATCTTGAATAGGCATACATAAACCATTAACATACCTTGATATTTGTTTAAGATCATCTTCCACATGTCCCACTCTTATGATTATTTAGTAAAATTATTTTGTGTAGCCTTTGATGGGTTTTTTTCTTAGTTTCAATTTTTACAACTCCTAAAATAGACTCAAGTGATAATATACTAGAGAATTTGGCTGTTACCCTTTTCACAATTTGATCCCATGATAAAATATCCTTCCCTCTTCTTTGTCAATCTACCTACAAGTTGACCCACCGTGCATGTCCTTCCAAATTTGTAGAGGGCATATTTCACCTTCTTGTCATCTTCACTTCCTTGAAAATCAAAATACTTATCAATTTTTCAATATCCAATCCATAAGGGGTTTGAATTTTAGTCTCCCATTGTAATTTGGAAAATCAATACATGGTTCATTATTTATTCTCGTGGTGGACTTTATAAATTTTTCTTCTTGGTCCAATATTTCCTGATTGCCTTCAAGAACTCTTTCTATAATTTATTTTTCTTCAACATGATATATATCTTCAATCTATACTCATGTCTATGTTATTTTGATTGCTCCCAAACTAGTTGTTATTCCTTGCAACATCTTCATTTAGGTTTCCATGCTATGGTGCTCCTCTATGACCACATCTTCTTTGTGTCATCTTTCTGCACGTTATGTGTAATTGCAAGTTTGCATACTCACTCTTCTTTATCCACAACAAAAAATTCAAAAAAAAAATCTTCTTGACATGCCCACAATCACTCAAAACCTCACTCTAATTTCAGTTTTGTAGTTGTGACAAGTGTATATCTTTTATCAATAGTCTACTATCAATCAATGTGTCTACCAAGCTTTTGTGTCACTTCTTATGCAATGTTCACCTTGCTTTCTTTATCTGCCAACCCCACTCCTTTGATCTTTCAATTCTTTTTAAATACTCATTGTGGGAAGTTGAAATAACTATATTCATTGGTCCAATAGTTGGTGACATGTGTTATCATTCCATTGGTTGTATGTTCGCTTGATCTTCCCACCATCTAATTTTTTGTTTGTTGTATTTTTCATCAAATTTACATTTTGACAAGTTAGGAAGTTTATAAGCAATAATTACGAGTGAATTAAGCTTGTTCAATGGATAAACAATTTAGTGAATTGTGCAAGTAAATGAATCAAAGACAATTTTGGTAAACCCCAATCTTACAAAGTTTTTGACAAATTGTACAATTTGCAAACTCTCAAGCTAACCCAAAATAAGAGGGCATTTAGACAATTTCTTCATCGACGAAGAACAAACTTTTGAGTAATTGCTTTAGTGACGTCTTTTAGAGAAATTGGCTGACTCACAAACCCAACAAAATGTCAAAATATTGTAACTCGATCACAGTTTTTCTAATTTTAAACCATTGACACTCTTTAAGCTCTTTCACAAAATGAAATCCACTAAGGTTAAATTCTATCAAAATTCTTTTACAACTCACCAAAAATTGAACATAAAACAAAGCAAAGTAATAAACAAAACATAAATATTTTTGGGTACATAAGATTACTCTAGACCCAAATGCTTATAGATCCATGTATTCTTTCCCATCTCTCTCTTCTAGTTCCTAGGTTTTACCAATCTTTGATTTGCTAAAATCGTCACATTTCACTTATCTTACTTTCATATCTTAATGATGGATCATGAAGTTTGATCCAAAGTTTTAGAAATAAAAAAAACACAAATGATGAAATCCAAAAAAATATTCAGTAAAAATCTATAAAGAAATAATTTTTATTATGTTTTAAAAATTGTGAAGAAGTGATTTTTATAATATTACTGAATTTATTAAAATATTATTCAAAATAATTTTTATTGAATGTAAAAAAAAATATAGCCAATAAAATATGCAAAAAGTGACATTCATATAAAAATTGTTTAAGATATTTAAAACATTCATATATATATTATTTAAGATATTTAAATTAGTTGACAATATGTAATAATAATAATAACCCACAAAAAAAACTATTCAGATGAATAATAGATATTTTTTCACTCTCCATAACAGTGTCAAATCCTCCATTCATAAAAGTGTCTCATTAACTAACCATACAATATAATCATATGAAAAGAGAACAAGAAAAATTATAATACTAAATTCTTTACCAAGATTAATTGGAATAATATTAAACAATTTTAAAATCAATAATAAATTATTTGATTCAATCATTCATACATTTTATAATGGCGAAAGATGTTAAATGTTGTATTAAATAAAAAATATAATGCATTGCTTGTATAATAAAAATGCATGTATTTTTTTAACTTCCCAATATCATGAACTTCAATTTTCTTGCATTCCAGATTCATGACTTTGAAGTCCGGTAAATGATTATTTGCGTATCACAAATTTGGGTGGATTGAATTTAATCAAACATATCATTATTTGCGTATCATAATCTGGCTCAGAAACAATTCTCGGCCCTACGTTGGAGATACAGTTGATGCAATGATAAGATGTATGTTGGACATCAAGAACAGAGAATTGTCACATCTGTGTGAAGTGATTGAACAGCACTGATTAAAGCAATGTTGATGTGAAATGTAAGCAATCTCATCACCTTAGAAGACCATGTCGTACAAACACAATCCATGCCCAAATCTGTAGAAATTCTATCTTTATTGAAAAAGTCTGTGTCACGGACCTAAATCTGGTTCTGCACATTTTGAAATAGTGTACATACCTCACTGCAATACAGCAAGATGCATTTGTCATGTTGCTCTCCAAGATTTTTGATTTGACACATCACAAAGCTGCTATCTTTGTTTTTTAACTCAAGGAATTGATCATGAATTTCTACGTCCACCTTTTTATTCATGATAATCACCCACATGCACCATTATTTTAAAACAAATCAATAAAATTTGAACAATGAGTTAGGAAAGGGATTTTCCATTTTATTGGATATAGGAGAGAAATTAACAGCTGAAAAGCCATGAGCTGTTTAATGGTGGAAATCTAGAATGAAATTCAGAAAGACATGTTCTTAATCCATTGGGTAACAATAACAATGAAAGTCGTGGGAACACAAGTGTAATGATATACACAACAATCAATAAAGGGCTGCTTTATTTTGTAAGGGGTCAGCCCCCTTGTTTTGGCTACTTTATTTTCGAAAACAATCAATAAAGGACATATACATCAAAAAGAAAAAGTAAGACAATCAAGACAAAAACATAAATAGGCTAGTCAAAATTTTCCTAAACTTATGAGACAATACTCACACAAATTGATTTAACTAGTGTCAAGAATTAGGAACCAACACTACTCAAATTTGAGTTAGTATCTCATGAATATAGATAGATAGATAGATGGATGATTGTTTGCAAATATTGTTTTTATATAAATTTCAAAATGATACCATTATAAATTCTTGTAAGTCTAATAATGAGACTAATATATCATCTTTTTAAGCAATCACGCTAGAAACCACCCATGCAAGATCAAAAGCCACAACTTGGAAATCCACTTATTTAGAAACCAACTCCTCATTAGTAGTCAACTATAGAAGACCAAGAGTCGCAACTTAGAACTTTATACTAGATGCCCCATTGGAATTTGAACCCCTTGAACTATTTTATTGGAATTTAAAAAATATAAAAAAATAAAATTTATTATCTTTCCTCTTTGAAAAACTAATATTCCATTATTATTGTTACTTTTTATGGATGAAAATGATGTTAGAGAGTTGTAGCTCATATATTAATTAAAAAGGAGAATAATATAGTGTACAAAATGCCAACTCTTTAGAGAACCTAAAAATTCTTTGAGAACAATGAGTTAGGAAAGGGATTTTTCATTTTATTGGATATAGGAAGAGAAATTAACAACTAAAAAGCCATGAGCTGTTTAATGGTGGAAATCTAGAATGAAATTCAGAGAAAGACATGTTCTTAATGTTAGAGTAATTTAGCAATTGCTCTTTAGTGCTTAAGTTTCACTTAGGCAGTTTCAGTTAGTCTTAGGAAAGTTTCTATTTCCTAGCAGTTGCCCGTTTAGGGTTTCGACATCCTTTATAAGGATTGTCTTCTTTGTATTTCTTAAGGAGATTATTTTGTAAATCATTTAGTTAATAGAAGCTTATTTCTGTTTCAATGGATTTGCAGTCTCTTTCATTTTGGCCGCCATAGCTGTCTGATTACTTCTATCCTCTTTTTGTCTTCTTCTTCTGTGTAACAGTTTTGCATGCAGGTGATCTTGGTTGCATTGCGTATCAGCAATCTCAACATGGTATCAGAGCCACTCTGCAGCTGGCTGTTCGTAGTTTATTGAAGCAGCGAGGGTTTCAGAGGTTCTTTCCGGTTTGT
>MU225832.1:970152-994418 GCA_018584345.1 Thuja plicata | reverse complement strand
TTGTATCAGTGGCCTAAAAAATTAATCCTTAAAACTTATAACCATAGATTATGTCTCTAGTTATCTTCTGTCCTACAAGACAAATGCCTTGAAATACCTTAATCAATTTTATACATGTCGGAATGCTTTGTAAATCTCTCTTCTATATGATTACCAATAAGCAGTTAACTATTTACTGAAACACAGTAAATATGCAGAGTATACCGATCAATCCAGAAATGCATATGTGAAATGTAAAATAGTAAAGTAATAAAACATAAACACATAACACATGGATTTTAACTTGGAAACCCTGTTAAGGGAAAAAAACCACTGGGACCGGTACCCCAAATTTTCACTCTTCTGAAGTGAGCTCTGTTAGGAGCCAACCCTGTTAAAGGTTACAAACACACTGTTAGGTGTGACCTTGTTAGAGGATTTAGAAATAGTTTGTCAACTAGTATATGGCATCTAATGCTACCATCCTTGATCAAACACTCACTTGGCTTGTCAATAGGTATCGGGCATATCCTACGCTACTTTTGTGATCAAACTTTTTGATACTCCTTGGGATGTATCTCAATTGTAAAAGAATTTTAAGTCTTGCTCGGTTAAGAGGCTTTATGCTTTAATGGTTAAACTGAAACACTAATGATCTATTCATACATACAACTCAATTGTAGATTTTCAGATCTTTTGTAAGTCCATTACCTCTCTGATCAATATAATCACTTATACCTTTTCTCCACACTGTTCTTCTTTGTGATGCTTGTCTCACTGTTCGTCAATGTCTACAGAATGTAGCTCTTTCCTCAGCTTTTTGATCAGGACTGAATGAAGACTTTCTTCTCCTTCAGATTTTCTTTAGCATCTTTCCTTTTCTCTTTTTCTCCTCACCTAATCCCCCATTTGTAATGAATTGGGTTTGTATCTATATAGACATGATTTCCCCTTTTCTTGGATTTCTTGATTCTTGGCGTGTTCTACAATTCTTGCCAATAGATTTAAAGAAAACTCCTAATTTATCTCAAAGAGATCTTCTTGTCAACTGGAAAAATCAGCTTTAAATAAATTACTTATCTCCGGCTTTATCTGGACGATTAAAACAATGATAAGTATCCGTTAACTCCATCTTTAGCTTCTTGACAACTAAGCATTTTGTCATTTCCTGAACTCTCTGTTCTGTCGATCAACACTTCAGTTAGTCATCGGTGATAACTGTCTATTCCATCGGTGTGACTTCAATTGTCATTGGGATCTCCGTCCTTGTCTTCTCCATCGGGCAACATTGAAATGCTTTCCGTCGGGTTACTCTGTGTTTTTCTCGTCGGGCAACACTGTAACTCTGCTCATCGATAATGTTGTGCATTAGCTCATCGGGTAACACTGTGACTCTTCTCTTTTACTATGACCATCGGTGTGCACTCCATCGGTGTATGCAGTCACTTAGTGAATACTTGAATTGTATGCATTACTGATAGCATAGCCTTGATTCATTGGTTCTTTGAAGTCTTTGGCAGTATTTTAATGACCATACAGATTATATCAAGTTGACATTAATGACAATACAATACATTAACTGATTTAATGCCGTGCATGATCATCAACTTAACATCTTGAAACATTCAATCAGTTACATGTCGTCAATAGTGGACAAATCAACCATAAGCTTTCTCTTACTCATCTACCTGATAACACCACTAAATAAAGTAAACACATTATAGTGTCATAAATTATACTACTTTAATAAATGAGCCCAATTTCACACTCTCCTAGCATTGATTTTACCTTTCCTCTCCTCTAAGAACTTTTAAATTAATATTTAACTCAAAGATATGAGCCCTATCCTTTTTAAATCTCAGCACACTTTCTCTTTGGTAACTTATTTTAAGTGTGTGCTTTATCTTAAATTACTTTTCTCATATATGAGCTACAACATATTAATAAGTTTAATGCAATTAAATCCCCGCTTCAATTTTTCCCACACCAATATGATTGTAGATCTAATAACTATACCCAATTATCTTTCTATCCCTAAAATTTGACCCAAAAAGTGTCTGACTAATACTATAACCATAGATTGTGTGCATAATATAGAAGCATTTAATCACCTTTTTATTAGCTAAAATTAAGGGTGGATAATGTGGAGGCCTTGAGGTTTTTCAAATATAACCTTTGAACTAGGATATGACCATTATAGGTCAGCCTTAATGCAATACTAGCTTGAGGGCCCTATATAAAGCACATCCTCTAGTTCATTTTATCTCACATTCACAACACATCTACAACTTCATCTCAAGAGCAAGCATTTCTTCAGAGGAAATATGATCCAAAAGGAATCAATCAAGCTACAACAAGATATCTTTAATTATGAGTTTATGATGGGTTTTGTGATGATTCATCATGTCACTGCACCAACATTTGGAGGACTTATCCTGAGATCATTACATCATCAATTAAGGGCACAAAATTTTCAATTTGAGTATTTCAATACAAGAATTTACTTCAAATATAAGATTTCATTTTCATGGCATCATTATAGAATTGAATACCACTTTGTCTATCGCTAGCCCATCAATTCTCCTTCCATTTCTCTCTTGGGATGAGTGGAACTAGCATAAAACAAATTTCTATCCTTTTATTCTCTCTCTTTTCTTCTCCCATAGATCACCTAGCACTATATATCTTGCTAGTATGTTGGATTCATGGTCTCTCTCTTTCCTCTCCATGCTCCCATAGCTATGCTAGTGGACTAGATCATGGAGTCTGTTCAACTTTTTCGATGCTCTTATCCTTTCATTGTGACCATTTATGCTTCTAAAATAGATTTATAAACATGATGCTAGTGGTAGGGACACTCTCTTGATCAAGGTCTCTTCAACTACTTGATTTGGAGTTTTACTAACCCCTTTTGTTGTTGCCTTTGTCATTTGTTTTTTTTTGTACCCTTTCACATGGATGTATGAGAGGAGATCCTTTGTTTGGGCACTCATGTCATTAAGCTTAGTGATGTCTTATCTCTTTGAAATTCATTTGTGATCATCTCTCTATTTTTCTTTCTCTCATTCTTCCTTTATCGTGAGCATGAGGTTGTCTCATACTATTGCTAAAGTGGGGGCTAAATGTACCGTCCTAAAATGTAATCACATAATTGGTGTACAATTTAACGATCATTTTAAACTCATTTTAGTGTTTTTCTATAATAGGACTTTATGTGGACACTTAAATTAAAATGTGGGTCCTCTTTCTCCTCTCTCTCAGGTCTATCTTGTTTAAAATTGAGGTTAGCCCTTATTTCTAGGTGTACTACTCAATTTTACCTCTAATAACTTAATTCATTTCATTACCTAGGCCCTATGTCATTATTAGTTTCATTTTAAACCTTTATGAACCCCAAAACAAGTTTTAATCTGAATCCTCACATTTATACATCCCCTAGAGCCCACAAAATGAATTTGAGCACTGATTGTTTGGTGCATAATGTTCCAAACATTATGCACCTAGGTGCATAATGTTCCAAAAGTTATACACCCCTAAAAGGTGGCCCAAATTTCTAGGAGGAGCCCTATACTAAGCATGGATGTGGGATTTAGATCAATGGTCAACCCAAGTAAGGTTAAACCACTGAAATGTAGTGAGAAGTATATAAAATCCCTACTTATCCTCATTTTGGATCCAAAAGGTCAATCTAAGAAATCAATCCAAGAATTATGTGCAATCAATTAAACAAACTAGAGAAATAAATTAAGGTCATCAAGCAATTCAAGTGCAAACAAGCTACATTAAGATTCAAGATCCATCAAGTCGTAGGCATAAAATATTCCTCTCAATCATCCAAGGTGGTTTTCTCCATAGATCTATCTTTTTTTCCCATTGGAGGTCAAGAAAAATGAGTTTCTATCAAGAAGGATCCATCAACCTACTTATCTTCTTCTCTTTATTCTCCTCACTTCAACATTGGTGAATTACAACATATGTCATACAAGGTGTTTTTATTCATGATTTTATTTTGGTTTTTATGTTGAATCAAATCTATTGCATAAACATATTTGATAACATTCAAAGATATATCCCCATTGAAAAGGTATGAGCTACTTCATTTATCAGATATGATCACTACTCTATGTTAGCATACTTTACTCTCTTTCATTACATTTCAAGGTTGATTCCTAAACAAGGGTTTCACTAAGGTAAACCCCTATATCCAACCTTCTTTCTTTTTTTTTCTATGTGCAGGTACAGGATAGGATGTTGTAATTGTAGATTTAAGTCCCGTAGACCCTAACAATGATCTCCATGAAATTTGGGACAAAGTTCCAGGGTGTAAAATGTTCTAGACATTCTAGACGCTCAGAATCAAGATCATATATTTAGGACAAAAAGAAGGCAGGTTACATTGCCCAGATCTGAAAGTACAGTCATTTATGGGACTCTGACAATTGGAAAAACAGTAACAAAAGATAAATCATCTTTATTTCATTTCTAGGTGCACACATTTTATTTTCATTCTCTCTTTAGCATTTTCATTTGTAGATTTAGGTTATTTAATCAATTGTTAGTCCTCTTACACCAGTCTCCTTTCTAAATTCTAAGCAACAAAAATAATATAAACCCCTAAGAACCAAATTTGTTATTAGCATCGCCTCATCTCTTCTTGTAGTGTTGATTCGATTTGACTTGAGGAGGATTCATATTCTAATGTGCCTTAAGAATTGGGGAGAGTTTAGACCCTATTAAGTGATCCCCATTTCCCTATTGCACATGTTTGTGAACCTAAATCTTTCATGCTTTAGATTTTGATTATAATGTTAGATCTCTTTCATTGCATCTTTGGATCTCATAGCATTCATGGAGTTTACTAAAGCAGATTGGTGTGTGATAATATATGTTCTTAAATTTCTCTTTACTTATCTTTATCAATCACATTGAGTGAATCATACTTTATTTCATTTTATGATGTTTTCATTCCTTCATGGTGTTTTATCATATGTTATAATAAGGATTTCTAATATTTGTCTTCCTTATAAGGTGTATTTTAATACTTTTATCAATGTTCTATGTGGGTTTCTCATAATATTTAAAAAAAGTATGGAATATGATTGATCTCATAAAAGTCTTTATTGAGAAGGTTAAATCTAAGGACGAAATTGGCATCAATCACATTAATTATTCTCTTATTAATCATGAGGATGGAGATCATGCTCCTAGTGATCCTACAATTGTGAGAACTAGATACCCTCCTTCTCTACCTACTTTAATGAAAAATATGAATAAGTTTACTTCATGTAATTCTGTGGACAATCCTCAACATTCTTCTTTTTATCACAACATTGTTAATGATCATAATGTTAAGCACTTTCTTTATAATTTATCTCCAATAGTAAAATTAACTAAGGATGACAATCTTGATAAGCCTGCTTCTTCTTCCCCATCTAAAGAACATGCAAATAGTGATTAAGAAAAAAATATCTTTCCTATTCCACCTTATACTACAAATTTTCATAGATCTCATGATGAAATTCCTTCCCATCAATGTTAAAGGCTACATATAATGTGGGTTATGACATTTCTACTGAACAAGGTTATTGTGGACAAGGTCTTGGTGTTAATGAATAAGGTATAAAAGTTATTATTGACCCTCCTACACAAGTTACTAGAAGTGTTCTAGGGTTCATATCTCAAGTCAATTCTTCTTCCATTCCTATCAACCCTTATTCTTCCCAACCAAAACCTCCTTTCTTAAGCAGCCTTTTACCAAAACCATCCATTGTTATACCTCTCTTTGATGATCTCTTGTCTTTGGCTAAAAGAATCTTTTGGATAATTAAATATGATAGTAAAACTCACCAAATTCACCTTCCTTTTATTCATTTTCCAATGAATCAAAGAGATAAAAATGGTAATTATTATTTTCTTTATCATCATATAGTAATAGACATTCTCTTTCTCATTGTGTTGAATTTGGGTAAATTTTTCAATACTTAGTAGATAAATTTCTTCTTACATTAACTACATATCTTATACTCTTTCTTGATATCAAAAGCATTGCTTATCATTTGTTGATCCTATTATGTGTTTCTTTATCATGTAATCTTGGAATCTTACATGGCTCTATGTATTGCATGATGTGCACTTTTGGAGAAACATAATAGGTCTTTTCCTTGCCCTCTCCCTTGGGCGAAAAGGTCTCTCTTTCATTCATTCTTCTTTCTCAAGGATCCATTATCTCTTTATTGGTTTCACCTATTATACTATGGTATCCTTATATACATGGATTTTTTTTAAGTGTCTTTCTCTAAATACAAATTGAATGTCTTTTTTTACAACCTCTTCCTTGCTTGGAAGTGCATATCTCTTGTAATAGATGTTTCTACTAAGTTTGTGTAATGTGCTATCCTCCTTCTCTCTTTCTGCTTTATCTTTATTGACATGCATTATTTTATGGTGGTGCATTTTTTGTAGCATGAGACTATGTGTTTCACAAAAAGTTCTTTTGTTTTATTTAAAAATATTTTTCATGCTTCAAAAATAATAAATTATACTTAGAGATGTTGTGATGTTTCTTTCATTATATATGATTTCATCCTTTTTATCCAAGTAATCCATTATCCCTTTGTTGTTTTTGTCTCCTTTATAATATGATGTCCTTTTTGGCATGCTTTTTTTGTTTTGTGCAAGGATATTCTCTTTTTCAAGAGAATTATATCCCAACTTGCAACCTTATGCCTGCTTGAGAGTGCATGTCTAATTATAACGTATTCAACACTTAGGGCATATAATGAATTATCTTTCCCTTTTCCCTATGCTTTGGGGAAAGGGGACATCTTTTAAATCTTCTTCTCTTATCTAATGACCCACTATTCCTTAGTACATTGGCATTTGTTTACTCTCTGACATTTCTTCTCATATAGGGATTTTTCAATTTGATTTGGGATTCTCTCTTATACAAGAGGTGTGAATCCCTGATCATAGCCTCTTCCTTATTTGCAAAACTATGTTCATTTAAAAAAATACCCTTACTTGGAGGCTTAGAAGTGTGTTATCCTTCATCAAGAATCCCTTTTTCACCTATTAGTGAGGGGGATAAAAAGGTGCATTCTTTTTCTCCTCCCCTCTTTATCATGAAGATGTTATCTTTGTTCGAGAAATCATCTTGAAGGTAGATGTATTGTGCCAAAGATCTCTTCCTTTCAAGGGTCAATTCCCATTTGTGGATATTCTTTCCTAATTATCTATTTCCTTTATTAACAAGGTTTTTCATTCTTTGCAATTGGAAACATGCATACATTGTTTTTTAAGGATATCCTCTTGTCGTTGGAATTAGGTATCCTTGTTCTATTTTCCTTATGATGGATCCATAGTCCTATGTCACCACCATAAGGAGGGTGGCATACGTGTGTCCTCATTTGAAAATTATGCAACAATATCCATCTTTTGACTGAATGATTTTCAAGGATCCACAAGACTAATCCCAAGCTACCCTGTACACAGAAACAAGTTGACCTATTTGCCTAAAAAATCCACCCCATGCATAGAAACAAGATTAACTAAGTGCATAACAAATCCGCCCTATATCCAGAAACAAGCCACCTTGTGCGCAACCAAATTTTCCTTGTGCACAGAAATAAGTCACCCCATGTACAAATATTTGAAGGTAGAATTGACTAGCACTCTCTAGCTCGCTAGCCCATAAATTCTCCTTCCATTTCTCTCCGGGGATGAGTGGAACTAGCATAGAACAACTTGCTAGCCTTTTCTTCTCCCTCTTTTCTTCTCCCATGGATCACCTAGCACTAGGTAATTTTCTATTCTATTAGATTCATGGTATCTCTCTTTCTTGTCCAAGCTTTCATAGCTATGCTAGTGGACTAGATCATGGAATCTATTCATCTTTGGTGATGCTCTTATCCTTTCTATGTGACCTTTTATGCTTCTACAATGAATTTTCAAACATGATGCTAGTGGTAGGGACACTCTCTTGATCAAGGTCTCTTCAACTAGTTGATTTGGAGTCTTACTAAACCCTTTTTTTATTGTCTTTCTCATTTGTTTGTTTGTTTTTTTTTTTTTTTTTGTACCCTTGTGCGTGCATGTATGAGTTGAAATCCTTTCTTTAGGGGCTTGTATCCTTAAAATTAGTGATGTATTATCTCTTTGCGATTCACCTGTGATCATTGTAGATGTTATCTACTGCCACCTTCATCCAGATCATTCTAAAGGCATTTTGGAGGTATTGCAGAGGCAACGTAACGAACATAAATTACAACCCTGCAAGGTTGGGATAAGCCAAATGCAAAATTTGCATGATTTCCACCAATTATGTGGTCTCTTTTTCTTTGAATTCTTTCACTTTCAAAGTGTGCTCATTGTAGAGAGCGCAAAGCATCAGTACCATAGTTTTTTAAGGCTAAAGATAAGAAAATACAGAAGAAATCCCTCAAGTGTGTGACGTGTTGGCATCACGCAGTTTGAAATGCCTCTGTAAGAGGCTTCCCCTCTCCAAGTTTTATCATTGTGACAATGTCCATTCCATGGTTGCACCATTTATATGGGTGGTGGGGCCTACCTCCTTCAAGGTAGAATGTCTCTTTTTCATCGATCGGTGATCCAGAGGTAGATTTGATCCAAAATATGATCACCTCCATGCACAAAAAAATGAGGAATCATTGTCAGTAAAGTTGGGAATTCATTCTCTCATAATAAAGAGAAGGTCACAAAAGGCATAGGTGGAATCCATGTTGTATGAATGGAAGAAAAATAATGACGCAGAGCTCATCATGTCGTGAAATTTTTAAGAACCTCCATGATGATTCTTCCACATCGACAATTTGCAGGCCCCTTTGTTGATGACATTTTTGAGATTCAGTTTGTGGCTTTCTTCTATAAAAGCCTACATGCACTTTGTAATAATGGGGGGTTTTCCTTCAAACTTTTGGATCTAGAACTTTTGTTCCAGAGTATTTTGTTCTTTGTATAGAAGAACACTTATAAATAGTCGTAGTTTCATTTCCAGACCCTAGCCTTGTAATTTTCACATAATCAATAGAGGAAACATATTGGACTATGCCCATTTTTATTTATTTGGTGTTTTCCTCTATTTTATGAATGATTTTAAAGCTTTGTGTCATTTTTGAATGAATGTATCTATCATTTGTTATTTTTAGGCTCTTATAATTCACCACAGATTGCAAGTTATTGAATCATGTTTGGTTACTCTTTCAATGCTTGTAATCTGGGGTTATACTATGCTATTTTGGCAAATGAAACTCTTTTAGAATAGTTGTTTTAGCGATATAATATGAACATTTCCTGTGATCCTTAGCATGTGCTTCTCATGGGAAGATCTAAATATTTTGACCCATGTCCATGATCTTGTCATCATGTTCTCTTTCCAACAATGGAGAGTTTGTGGTATTTTGTGCTCATTCATGGGATTGTATGTTCTTTTTTATTTTTGAAGGGAAACACAAAGGGTTTCAAAATCTTTGGCGCATTGCCTTGGTTTTTGTGTTTGATCTTTCTTCCCTTTTTCCAAAATACCAGTAAGAAGAGACAAATTCTATAAAACCCAAGAGGTTTCTTTGTAGGGCGCACTCTTGTAAAGGTTCCAGACTACCCTTCTTTAGGCATAGGCCTATAAAGGGGATCAACAATTTTCTGGCATGTCTGGTGGGACAAAGATTTCATAGCTGGAGATTAGGTGCATTTTTTAGTGTATTCATCCTTGAAGATGCCTATTTGAAGCACATGGTGACTCTGTAATTTCGCATTATTTGGCTAATTCCAATGGTATATTCTTGGTCCTCTGTTTTGAGCAGACCTTTCCCTCTTGTTTGAAATACCATTTGAAAATATTTTTCTCTATGACCTGTTATGGAGGGATACCATGGATAGTGGATGTTTCCCCCTCCTTTTTGTGAAGATATAAGTACTCTACCTCCATACCCACAATATCAGGCTAGAAATTCTTCCAATTTTGCCTCATATTCCCATGTTGGAGAAAGTCATGAGCAATTTTCTAGTACTTTCCTCTTGTACACCTTTGCAGAGCCATATTGGTATCCTATAAATGCTTACCACTAGCCACATGAGGCTTATTTCAGCCCCCATGAACATGCTTACCCTCCCACCCAACACCAAAATATGGAAAGATAGGAAAATGTTAGTTGTAAAGAGATATTTTTGAATCTCCAAGTAGAATTAAGGGCTATTAAGGAGGAATAATAATATAACTAATGACTAGAAGAGCTTTCTTACCAGACCAAAATGTTGCAGCAACAAGCTGAGGTCCTCAGAAAATAACAAGAGCAGTTTCTTGTAATACAAGCTACAACTAAGGAAGAAAGGACTAGGAGACTAGTGGATATGGAAGATGCAATCTAGCTAGAGATGAGCTTCCATTTTATTTCCAAGTTGAGGAGATGGATCCAGAGGAAGAAGGAGAAGAAGAAAAATAAGCAAAGGAGTTAAATCTTAAAAAAGAGGAGTTGTAGAAGGATATTGATAAGATTGTCCCAAAAATCCTCTCTATAAATAGGAGACAACAAAGACAACAAATTGGAGGAAGACTCAATCCTCTTATATGGGGAGCTTCCATTATTTCTTGATATGGAGGGGATCAAGCAGAATGATGATGACACAGTAAATAGAATAGTTTAAGTGAAAGAGCTTGTTTCTCTTCCAATCTATCACAAGGAATTTGTGTTACAAAGGCATCTCATAGAATGGACAAAATCATAGAGGAGATAAATGATGAAGATGAATTTTTGGATGAGTTTTATGCTATCTTATCATCCGTTGATTCTGAATCACCATCTCCTAAAATATGAAGCTATGAGTTGCATCAAAAGAAAGAGGCCTCTCTACTATCAGAGCCAGCCCTTACTAGCCAACAAGATATCCAAGTAGAAAATCCATAAAGGGGATGTCCCATCAGACATCTGGCTCAGATGTACAAGTTGGTTATGGTCATACTTATCTTTGAGCATGAAGATGAGCATCAAATAGAGAAGGAATAACTTTCTGATCCATTTCTAGAGACAACTTTCAAATATGGGTGAGATTTCCTGTTCTAAATATTTGGGAGGCATTCCAACATCTTGGATGCCTTCCACGTTTCCTTTTCTGGCTATTTATCCATAAACATGTAAAATATCATAGGCTAGTTAGGAAGGGAGCTACTTCAATAAGCCAGTTAATATTTTTTTTTAACACCATTTCAATGTAAATATATGTACATAGTAGGTTGGGAGTTTTATTGTTTTTCAAGAAGTGTTGTTGCACATGCTACATTATCCTTAAGGGATTGCATGTTGTAGTTCCCAATTTTCCTCCAAGTGCATACTTGCACATTTATTTTTTCTTCTGTTGTTTTGAAGAAGGTCTGCTATGACTTTGTTCCCAATAGATAAGGCATTCTGATCTTCGCAACTAGAGTACTCAAGGTTCATTCTCAATAGGTTGAGATACCTTATGAGTTTCCAAAATATAGATGTTATCTAACACAATCTTCATCCAAAACATTCTGAAGGATTTTTTGAGGTAGTGTATAGGTGATACAATGAATAGAAGTTATGACCCCACAAGGTTGGGGTAAGCCAAATGCTAAAGTCAGATAGTTTCTACCAATTCTGTAGGCTCTTTTCCTTCGAATTATTTCAATTTCCAAGTGCACTCACTGTAGAGAACTCCAAGCATCAACATCGCATAGTTTTGAAGGCTAAATAAGGCAATACGAAAGAAATCCCTCAAGCGTGCAATGTGTTGAAACCTTGTAGTTTCAAACACCTCAGTGAGAGGGTTCCCCTCTCCAAATTCTTCCATTAAAAAAAATGTCTATTCCATGGTCGCACCATTCATATGGGTGGAAGGGTCCATCTCCTTCAAGGAAAAATGTCACTTTTTCATCAAGTGGTGATCCTGAGGCATATTTGATCCAAAATGTGATTGCCTCCATGTGTGAGAAATGCAGAATCATTGTGGGTGGAGTTGGGAATTTATTCCCTCGCAATAATGAGAAGGTTACAAATAGAATAGGGGGTGTCCATGTTGTGCATACAGAAGAAAAATAATGAGTCAGAGATCGACATGTCGAGATAGTTGTAAAAAACACCATGATGATTCTTCAACATGGCATATTTGTAGGCCCCTTTCTTGATGGTGTTTTTGAGATTCACTTTGTAGTTTTCTTATATAAAATCCTATAGGCACTTTGTAATAATGGGGGTTTTCTCTTCAATCTTTTGGATCTAGAACTTTTGTTCTGGAATCTTTTTTCACTCTATAGAAGAATACTTAGAAATAGTTGTAGTTTCATTTCCATACTCTAGCCTTGTAATATTCACATAATATAAAAAATGAGACATATTGGACTATGTCTTGTTTTCTTTTACTGTGTATTTTCCTCTATTTCGTGAATGATTTTAAAGATGTGTCATTTCTCAATGAATGTAGCTATCATTTGTTATTTTTAGGCTCTTATAATTCATCAAAAATTGCAATTTATTGAATCATGTCTTGTTACTCTTTCAATGCTTGTAATCTGGGGTTATACCATGCCATTTTGGTGAATGAAACGCTTTTAGAATAGTTGTTTTAGAGAGATAATAGGGACATTTCCTACGAGCCTTAGCAGGTGCTTCTTATAGGAAGATCTGAATATTTTGAATTGTGTCCACGATATTTTCATCATGTCCTCTTTCCAAAAATGAAGAGTTTGTGGCATTCTATGCTCATTCATGGGATTGTGTGTTCTTTTTATTTTTGAAGGGAGACGCAAAGGGTTTCAAAATATTTGGTGCATCACCTTTGTTTTTGTGTTCAACCTTTCTTCCCTTTTCCCAAAATATGAGTAAGAAGAGTCATCTTTTATAAAACCCCAGAGGTTTCTTTTCAAGGTGCACTTTTGTCCCACTCTTGTATAGCTTCTCGACTACCCTTCTTTAGGTGTGAGCCTATGAAGGGGGTAAAAAATCCTCTCTCTCTTTCTTTCTCTCTTTATTCATTTCCCATGAGTATGAGGTTTTCTCATACTCCAATAAAGTGGGGGATAAATGTATCATCCTATAATGTAAGCACTTGATTGGTGTACAATTTAAGGACCATTTTATACTCATTTTAGTGTCTTTTCTATAATAGGACATTATGTGGAAACTTAAATTCAAATCTTGGCCTTCTTTCTCCTCTCTCTTAGCTCTATCTTGTTTAAATCAAGGTTAGCCCTTATTTCTAGGTGTACTTCTCTATTTTTCCTCCAATTACTTAATTCATTTCATCACCTAGGCTCTATGTAATTATTAGTGGCCTTTTTAACCTTTTCAAACCCCAAAACAAGCTATAATATGAATCCCCACATTTACACATCCCCCAGAGCACACAAAATGAATTTGAGCCATGATTTATTGGTAGAGAGCATTCCAAATGTTATGCACCCACGTGCATAGTTTTCCAGATGTTCTGCACCCCCAAAAAGTGGCCCAAATTTCTAGGAGGGGCCCTATACGGAGCATGGATTCAAGATTCAGATATGTGGTCTGATCTGGTAAGGTTAAAACCCCAAAATATAATGAGAAGTATAGAAACCCCCTACTTATCCTAATTTTGGATCCAAGAGGTCAATCTACACAATCATATCCAAGAATCATATGCAAGCAATCAATCCAAGAATCATGAAGCAATTCAAGACAATTCAAGTGAAAACAAGCCACATCAAGATTCAAGATCCATCAATTCCTAGCATCAATTCTTCCTCTAAAGAATTTAAGGTGTTTTCCTCTATAGATCTAAGTTATTTTCCCCATTGGAAGTCAAGAAAAATGATTTCTATCAAGGAGAAATCATCAACCTAGTTATCTTTTTCTATTTCTTCTCCTCAGTTCAACATTGGTGAATTACAACATCTATCATACAAGGTTTTGTCTTTTCATGATTTCCTTTTGGTTTTTGTATTGAATCAAAGCTATTACATAAACATATTTTATCACATTCAAAGAGGCATCTGCATCACAAAGGTATGACCTAATTTATTTATCAGATTTGATCACTACTCTATGTTAGCACACTTTACTCTCCTTCATTACATTTCAAGGTTGATTCCTAAATAGGGGTTGACTAAGGCAAACCCCTAAATCCAAACTTCTTCCCTATTTTTCAATGTGTAGGTACATGCCATTAAGTTGTAATTTAATATCCAAGTATTACATACCTTGATAGTGATCTCCGTGAAATTCGGCACAAATTTTCAAGGTGAAAAAAATTTCACACATTCTGCACTCTCAAAATCAGGTTCATATTTTCAGGACAACATGCAGGCAGGTTACAAAGCCTCGATCTTGAAGTACAGTCATTTTTGGAAAAATAGTAGCATAAGCTCTATCATCTCCATTTCATTTCTATGTGTGCACATTTCATTTTCATTCTCTCTTTGTCATTTCCACGTGCAGATTTAGGTGATTTAATCGATTGTTAGTCCTCTTACATTTGTCTCCTTTCTCAATCCTAAGTAAAAAAAATAATAGAAACCCCTAAAACCCAAATTGGGTATTAGGATCACTTCATCTCTTCTTGTGGTGTTGATCTAATTTTACTTGAGGAGGCTTCATATTCTAATGTGCCTTAACAATTGGGGAGAGTTTAGACCCTATTAAGTGATCTCCATTTCCCATTTTCACATTTTGGTGAGCCTGACTCTTTCATGCTTTAAATTCTGATTGTAGTGTTAGATCTCTTTCATTGCATATTTGGATCTCATATAATTCATGGAGTTTACTAAATTTTATTAGTGTGTGATAACCTATGTTCTTACATTTATCCTTACTTCTCTTTATCAATCACATGGAGTGAATCATACCTTATTTTATTTTATGATGTTTGCATTCCTTCATGGTGTTTTATCATTTCCTATAATGAGAATTTCAAATATTTTTCTTCCTTATAGGGTATATTTTAAGAATTTTATCAATGTTCTATGTGGTTTTCTCATAATTTTTTAGCAAAATGCACGTAATATCTTTGAATTCATAAAAGTATTTATTGAGAAGGTTAAATGTAAGGATGAAATTGACATTAATCACATTAATTCTTCTCTTATTAATCATGGGATGGAGATTAGGCTCCTAGTGATCCTACATTAGTGAGACCTATATCCCATCCTTCTCTACCTACTTTAATTCAAAATCTTAATAAGTTTACTTATTGTAATTCTTTGGATGATCCTCAACATTCTTCTTTTTATCACAACAATGTTGATGATCCTGATGTTAATAAATTTCATGATAATTTATCTCCAAGAGTAAAATTAAATAAGGATGAAAATCTTTATAAAACTTCTTCTTCCCCATCTAAAGAATATTTGAACAGTGATAAAGAAAAAAAATCCTTTTCTATTTTGCGTTATACTACACATTTTCATAGAACTCATGATGAAAGTCCTTCCCCCTCAACCTTAAAGGATGCATATAATATGGGTTATGATATTTCTATTCAACAAGGTTATCATGGACAAGGTCTTGGTATCCACCTTGGTAAATTGGATGTTGCGAGCTTCTTTCTCCTTCCAGTGAACCTATAATGGTATTCATCAATAAATGCATATAGGGAACTCAACTAATGAACAATCTATAAATTTTCTTATTGACCCTCTTGCACAAGTTACTAGAAGTGATATAGGGTTCATATATCAAGCCAATTCTTCTTCCATTCCTATCCCGACCAAAACCTCCTTTCTTAAGTATCATTTTACCAAAACCATCCTTTTTTATACCTCCCTTTGATGATTGCTTGGATTTGGCTAAAATAATCTTATGGAGAATTAAATATGATAGTAAAATTTTCCTCCCTTTTAGACATTTTCCAAAGAATCAGAGAGATAATAATGATAATTATCATTTTATTTATCATCATAGCAATAGGAATTCTCTTGTTGATTGTGTTAAATTTAGGCAATTTTTTCAAGACTTAGTAGATATGTGTGTTCTTACATTAACTATGAATCTTATAATCTTTCTTGATATCATAAACATCCCTTAGCATTTGTTGATCCTATTATGTTGTTCTCCATCATGTAATATTGGAAGCTTATAGGGCTCTTTGTATTGAATGATGTGCACTTTTGGAGAAAAATAATAGGCCTTTTCCTTGTCCTTTCCCTTGGGGAGAAATGTCTCTCTCTCATCCATTATTATTTCTCAGGGATCCATTATATCTTTATTGGTTTCACCTATTATACTATGGCCTATCCTTCTATACATAGATTTTTTATTAAGGATGTTTCTCTACATGAGAATCACATGTCTTTTTTACAACCTCTTCCTTTCTTGGAAGTTCATATCTCTTATAATAGATGTTACCAAATTATTTTCATTGTATTTTGAATTAGTTAGTTTCATGATTAATGTATTTCATAGATGTGATAGTGACCTAGCTTCCATTATATCACTTTATACCTCCCCTAAAGACCCTCCTATCCATGAGGATGTTTTAGTGTAAGAAGATATTATTAATGCTTATTTCAAAGATCTTCCCCTAGGTAAGAGGACTTGAGGAATTATTTGATCCTTCTCCTAAAATGTACCTCCTCTATGAAGATATTTAGTGTAAGAGGACAATATAATAAAAACCTTTCATAATTTCACTTTACCTTCTATGCACATAAATGAAATCTCTTTTGCCGATGAAACATTGATGGATATTGCTAATCATAGTTTATCTTACTCATGAAGATAACTTAGAGCAAGAGGATGGCATCATCAGCACTTTTATTGATGCTTTCTCTCCTAAACATGAAGTTTTAATGGATGACAAACCTAACTAAGATCAAGTTAATGTTGTTCATGTTTTTTATCACATGAAACCTAAAATTGTTGTATAGCCTCATCAATACTCCCCTCAACCTCAAAACAAACCAATTTTTTTTTTAAAGGTTCTAAACATATTTCTTATCATGCAATAGATCACACATATAACACTCAAAACAAAAAGAAGATTCAAATGTTCTTCCCCCTTCTCAGCCTTTTTTTCCTCCACCTCCTTGTCTTTCACAAGTTGGTAAGGAGTATGATCTTGTTGAGAAACTTTGTGCTACTGTTGCTAAGATATCTCTTTTATATTTAATTCATATTTTACATGCATATCATAAAATTCTTCAAGACGCTTTACAATTTTTTTATGTTCCTTCTTTAGTGATACCTAATGATGTAGCAGCCTTATTGGAGTGTATGCATGCAACCAATACTTATATTTTATTTTCTCAATATTAGTTACCTTCCATATGTTATCTCTATGGATATTTTGTTGTCATTAGTTAAGGAAAAGTCATATGAGTCAAAGAATCAATCGGTGAAAAGGAGAAAGGTAAATATTTAACCAGTCAATAATGTACACCGATCAAGCCAGTGAAGTTGGTAAAGAACATAACAAAGCTAAAGACACTACACCAAGTACCAAAGATCAGTTAACCGAGTACTAAAGATTAGTTAACCGAGCAAAGAGAAGTTACTCTATCGATTTAATTGATTGTAACGTGATAAGGATGCAGTTAATGAATTGACACAACATTAATTGTGATTATACAATGCACGAAGATGAGTTTGTTACAAGATCAATAATCGAATTAATTCAAAGAGAAGATCTAAGAAGAAGATTAAGTGCTTAATGCAAGTTTGTTATTTCCAAGAAAAATATCAAGTACCGAGGTAAAAGTGACACAGTCACCGAATGGAAAAGAAGATATAACGGTTTAAAAAAATCACAGTGCACCTAATACATAAGATTAAGAGGCAATAAATCTTATATTTAATGGATGATTTACATAGCAGAATAGAGTGTTGATACAAATAAGAGGATAATATTTTTAGTGAAAGTAAAAGGAGTTATTTGATGAACAAAGAGAAGAGTAGAGAGCACCGAGAAGATATCTAGATACAACAAAGAAAATCCGAGCAGTGTTACAGTTTGAGATTAAGGTAACACAAAATTTTAGAGCACATAGAGTTTTATCGATATTCATTTTGATGCAATATAACAAACATTGTTAAGTTGTTAATACTATTGTATTGAGAGCTAGAAATCCCAATACTAGGTAGATATTAACCGATTTGATATTTGTAAAACCTTTAATAGGGTACATTTCTAAGTGTAGAGATTGTAAAATCCTCTAACCTGGTAGACCTAACAAGCCTTTGTATACTCTTAACCGGGTTAGCTATCAAAATGGCTAAATATTGTAGGATCTAATCGAGCACCCTTTATACTGCAGTTAGTGAAGGTTGTGGGTATCATCCCCACCACAGTTTTGTCCTCTAACCAAGGATTTCTACGTAAATAAAATCATGGAGTAATGAGCTCTTTTACTTAAATGTTTTGATGATATGCTTTATAAGCTTTATATTAGTTTCATTTCAAGTTATTGAATTTGGTAAACAACAACAACAACAATAAATGGTTATAGGAAGTTTCAGTTATAAAAGTTTTTGTGGTACTAATTCACCCCTCCCCTCTCAGTCCCAACTTTCCATAGTCATTCTGATAATTGGTATCAGAGCTACCACTCTTGAGTTACACGGTTTGAACACCTAAGAGTCAAATATCTTAGTCATGGAAATTTCTAGGCAATTCAAAAGAATTGATGGTCTTGAATCTAAGTTGGAGAGTGCAAGAGAGTTAATCATTGATCTGAAAAATAAACTTGAGCAAGGATTATACTGAAAATATATGATGAACTAAAGGTTACACAAGAAAAAATTGATACACTTGAGACAACATCTGAAGGAAGTGTTACTGGTGAGTCTGAATCAGCTATAAAATAACTACTGGAAAAGAATGATACACTTACCAAGTAGTTGGACCTAATGAAGATAGATCTTGAAGCCACCATGATAAGAATGACTGGATTGATTGAAGCAAAAAGGATTGTTGAAGATGAAAATAAAATGGCAGAAGATGATAAAAGACAAGTTGAAATTAGGTTATTAGAGAAAGATAATGATATCATGATAATGACACAAGTTCACTATGAAATGACAGACCAAATTCTGAGTGAAAATCAAGATAACACAAGAAAAGAATTTGAGAACCAAGCACTAAAAGATGAAATTGAAAGAATAGATCAAAGACTAAAAGTTGAGAAAGATGCAAATGAAATACTAAAACGAAATGAAGAAGAACTAATATCTATGGATCAAAAATTCAAGAATCAGAAGCAAAGGAATGGAAAAATAGGAGTTGGATTCAAAGAGAACAACACTACCAAGAAAAGAGAATCATCAAATGCACAGAAAGATGAAAGTATTGTACCCCCACCAAAACAAAAGAATCCAAGTTGCAATTATTGTAGGAAGCCTGGAAATACTACTAATGTCTGTAGGAGCAGGAAAGGTAAATCACCGAGTACACATAAGTTTGATGGTTATTATTTTAGATGCAATAGGTATGGACATCAAGCATTTGAATGTAGAACTAATCTTGCTAACAACATAAGGAAACCTAAGTTTAATGGTTATTGCAAGAATTGTAATAAGTTTGGGCACAAATATAAAAAGTGCAGAATAAAGAAAAGAAATGACAAATGGAAGCCTAATCGAGAGAATGCTAATAATAATCAAGCAGACACATCTATACCATGGGACTAAAATACAAGAATTTCATGCTTATTTTGTGGAAGGTATGGACACATTGCTACAAATTGCATGTTGATGCACACAAGGAACAACAAAAGAGCATGGAGAAATCTTGGCATGTCATGTTTTCATTGTCATAAGTTAGGACACATAGCAAGAAATTGTAGATACTAAGGTGATACACCGACCAAATATGAATCTAAAGTGAAAGCCTCATTTATTGTTGATGAAATCCAAAAACAAATGAATAAAACCTAGAGGAGAAAGACTTAGGATGAAGGAACATCATTCAGAAGCACAGACTGGACCATCTCTATCGAGTTGGTTGCATAGAGATCCACCTAATTGGTGAGAGGTATGTAGGAACTGCATGCTTATAATAAATCCTACTTCAGTTCCTAGAATTAGAATTGAGATCCATATCAGCATATTAAGATGCATTTGGATAAGTTGTGTAATTTTTTGGATGAACATTTTTATATATGGTTATTTTGTTTAACTCAGTCGAGCAAAGTAACTATGCAGTTAGTATAAAGGTAAAAAGAGACTCGGCAAGCGCATTGAATTCACATTAATAGAGCTATTTGAAACCTTAATCATGGAAAATGGTATAAATAGATCATTTTGCAAATCATTTGACCTAACATTTTGAAAAGATCATTAAGCACATTTGTAGAGCAATTACCTCATCGAGCCACCAAAGTGATTTCAAGGTAATTTTGAATCTTTGCAATACATTTGAGATACATTTCTGAGTTATCTGTTGAACAGTGAGTTGTGTTTGCGAACTCAAGTCATTATCAAGCGTTTCCTAGTTTGTTTTAGCATATATTTTGAAGTGATCATGCCACCTAAGATGCAAACACTAGTTCTAGTGAAGAATGTTGAACTAGTGAATCTGAAATACAAGTTGCCCCCAGCTATAGCCGCAAAAATTGACATGATGGGAGCATTTTATTCAATACCGCAATGAGTTATTTTAATTGAAGATGCCCACACATTCATACAGTGTAAAATTGAAGATCTATGTGGAACTGAGATAGGTGCTTCATTCAACAAGTTGTGCGTGGAAGGAGAAGTTAAAGATGGGCACACCCATCTAGAAACTAAAGGATTGGTTCATACTATACATTTACCGAGGGTATTCAAGACTGAGTGGGTTAGGATGGTACTCAGCTGAGTACACGAATGGTTCATGTAGTTGGATAAACCCATTAAAATTACTAGGGATTTGTTTCACATCATCACTGGATTCCTAATCGAAGACAGACCAAAGGTGATTAAGCAGATTGACAAGGATAAGCTCACCGAGCTCACTAAAGTGCAATGGGGTGGAAGATGAATGAGGATATCCACTGTGACAGATCTCGAATTAAGTTATGCATGTAACCTCATATCTTACCAAAATTTTCAACTATCTCAAGTCGAAAGTGTACCATGTGGAGAAGTTGATCTAGCATACAAGATAGTGAAGAAAGGATTACAGATAGATCTCTTTGAAGTTTTGTTGAAGCAGTTAGAAGACAACATGAACACAATTAGGAAAGAAAAGACCAACACTTTGAAATTTTGTTCATTATTGGTATGTATCTTCTTCTATTACCAGAATTCATTTCCCCCCAATGGAGATGTAGTTTGGAAGACTAATAGGCCAGTTATATATCAGATACATGAGTTTATAGAGAGTTTAAGAGATAATTTTGATGCAATCGTATCTGGTTATTTTTTGAAGTTACAAGCTAGAATGCACAAAAGGTATAGGATTCCACCTCAAATAGTTGCCAAATATCAAAATAACATATGTTTTGAAGTAGACACAGATATTTGTATAGTCAAAGTTGTTGAACCAAGAGTTGAAAGGATTCAACCGATGGGTATGAAATGTATATTGATATTTTTTCTAAATAGATTGAAGCCCTATTAGAAAAACCAATTGACCCCAATGAAAAGAGATATGGCACTTATGAGGAATTCAAAGAAAAAATCAAGCAAGATATTTTAGTACCTAGTGTTGGAGATTTTCTTCTGTGCAAATAGTTGAGTGTATGTTTGTCAATGATAACAACATATAGTATACAACAGTGAATTGTATTCACTTTTCAGTATGGATATGAGGAAGCCTTGCACGGTTGTTTTTTATATTTTTGACATAGTTACTATACCATGTACATACACGCAGATTCAGATGTTCAGTAACAGTTGGTTTATGTTACTCTGTTTACTAGACACAATTTTAGAAGAGTGTTCTCAGAAAGTCGATAGTAATTTCATTGATTATTCAGTTGCATCTATCCATGGGATATGCGTGTTCAGATTCATGTTTAGCTATGAGTCTAATATAATTAACCAAAGGCGCTAATCATGTTTCATTTGAAGCATGACGTTTGGGTAATTTTGTTGGAGCCGACTATGTGAAGCGATGCGTCTATTCAATTTGAGTTGCATGGTTCTAATTATGTTGTGTGCTTGGTTTGGATGACTAAAGAAGTATTGAAGGGATTCCTAAAGCTGACAAAGATCATATCTTTTGGAGAAGAAACTTATAGTAGTTCATTTGAAGATCACCAAGTGTGAATGATAAGAAAAGAGACAGAACAAGAACAGAGCAGAATGTTGTTTGTGTTGGGACAGTAAAGAAATTTCATTCATCAGTCAAAGATCTATGTGAATAAGCAGGAAGTACATACAATACATTGGAACTAATCAAGACAACAGGTCTACTCAAATAGTTCATTATCAGATATAGTGTATATCTGTTCTATTGAAGGTCAATGTACTTATTTCTTTGTAAAGATCAACTCCTAACAGGTTTGTAAGATCTTCTAACATGGATTATTATACTCAAGTACAGTTCTTTGTGGGTGCTAATTCCCACCGGGGTTTTTACCTAGTTTGTTTTCCCCGTAACCAAAATTGTGGTGTTCTATTTTGTGTTATCGTAAATGTTTATGTGCTTATGATATTCTGTAATTAATTGGAGAAAATAATTTAACTTGTTGATAATTGATTCACCCCCCCTTCTCAGTTATCCCTTGGGACTATTCCAACAATTGGTATCAAATCCAAGTGCCTTGGAGAGAAAGCCTAACAACTTAAGGTAGATCAAATGGCGTACTTCAGGAAAGAGAGTCCTAAGTTTGATGGAGAGAATTATCTTGACTGGAAGAACAAAATGATAACACATCTTTAGTGCATTGGTTTGAGATTTCTAAGATTTCTACTCATGCAATTTATGTTCCCACATTGAAGGACCTTGCAGAAGAAGATTCTACTAATAAACAAAAGGAAGTATTCACCCAAAATGCAATTGCCAAAGAAGCCCTAATCAGTGCCCTATCTGACAGTGAATTTTCAGAGATCAAGAAGATAGAAAAAGCTTATTCAATTTGGAAATACCTAGAAGATATGTTTGAAGGAGACATCCAAGCCAAGAATGCACGTAGAAAGACATGGAAGAAAAGATACAATAATTTAGAGATTCTACCTGAAGAAAACATCAGAGCTTACAATCAGAGGATTAATGAAGCAGTCTCAGGAATTAGGAACAATGGTGGAGAAATTTCAGAGGATGATATAATGGACAAAATGATGACCACATTAAAAAAATATTATGAAAGCAAGATAAAAATCTTGGATGAAACCATGCAATTCTCAAAGGACTTCAAAGAGAAACCTTGATTAGTAAAATATCAGCATTTGAGATATCAAGATTGAAGACAAAACCTAAAATGGAAACAACTTTCAAAGCCTCAGTCCATGGTAAGAAATCCTTAAACATCACTAGTAATGTTGAGAAAGAAGAAGTTGATATAGAACTAGAAGAAATGATTTCTATGATAGCTAAGAAGGAAAGAAAAGGTAACAGAAAATATGAAGGACAACTACCATTCAAATGTTTTTCATGTAACAAAGTTGGCCACTTTGCATCCAAGTGTCCTACAAGAGTCAAGAAGTACAGATCATATTACAAACCCAAATATAATAAGGAATGCTATCATGCTAAGGATGGTATAACTGATGATGACTTAGGAGAAGATGAAATTGGATTTGTTTCAATTAAGGATAATGAAAAGATGATTGATTAAATAGAAATTGAAGATGAAAAGAAAGCACAAAATTGGCTTTAGTATCACAAGTTGACATCAGAACAGACTGGATCATAGATAGTGGGTGTTCACATCACATGACAAGAGACAAAGATATATTTTTACATCTAGACAAGTACAAAGGTGGCATGGTCAGATTTGGAGATAACACTCCCAAACCTATCATAGGCAGAGGATCTATCACCTTAGATGGAAAGAACAAGATAGATGATGTTCTTTATGTTGATGGTTTGCATGATAACTTATTAAGTGTTGGACAATTGCTAGATAAAGGATAAAAGTTGGAATTCAAAAACAACAGATGCATTATTAACAAAAAAGAAGGAGACATGATTGCAGTAGGCTCAAAAACCAAAGGCAATGTTTTTTCAGCTTAACTCTGAAGTAAGTTGTTTTGTTGCAAAAGTGGATGATAGTTGGCTATGGCACAAGAGACTTTTCCATATCAATTTTGACAACATAGTGAAGATAAGTAATGTAAAGGCAGTAAGAGACCTTCCAAGTATTGCAAGACCAGTTGATACTATGTGCAGGGAATGTGTGATGGGGAAGCATGTGAGGACCTCAT
>MU225832.1:959342-970102 GCA_018584345.1 Thuja plicata | reverse complement strand
TGACAACATAGTGAAGATAAGTAATGTAAAGGCAGTAAGAGACCTTCCAAGTATTGCAAGACCAGTTGATACTATGTGCAGGGAATGTGTGATGGGGAAGCATGTGAGGACCTCATTTAGAAGCAAACAGGACTCTGTAGAGAAAAAATTAGATCTAATACATACAAACTTATGTGGAACAACTCAAAATGATCATACTATGGTGAAAGGTATTTTATTTTGTTTGTTGATGATTTGTCCAGGATGATGTGGGTTGCATTCTTGAAAGATAAATCTGAAGCTTTTGAGAAGTTCAAAATATTCAAAGATAAATTTGAAAATGAATCCAGATTAAAGATAAAATGTCTAAGATTTGTAGAGGAGGAGAATTCACCTCTGATAAGTTTCTTGAGTACTGCAAAGAACATGGGATCAAAAGACAACTAAGTGTACCTAGAACCCCTCAACAAAATGGAATTGTAGAAAGAAGAAATAGGATAATACTTGACACAATGTGCACTATCATGATTGAAGGGAAAGTTGTGCACACCTATTGGAGAGATGTAGTTAATACATCAGTTTATACTATCAATAGAATTCACTGAGACCAGGCACAGACAAAACACCTTATGAACTTTGGTTTGGTAATGTACCTACAGTAAAATACTTTAGAATCTTTGGAAGCAAGTGCTACATCAAGAGAGATGATGGTGTTGGAAAATTTGATGCTAGAAGCGATGAAGGTATTTTTCTTGGTTACTCTACTAAGAGAAAATATTACAGATGTTTTGATTTAAGGTTGAAGAAAATTATTGAGAGTGCACATGTGAAGATTGATGAGAAGTTCATGATTCAAGAGAGATATTATGAATATGCATCTATGATTGAAGATGAACCTAGACCTATCAATAAGGATACAATTATTGAAGAAATGTTTGAATGTATTGATGTATCATGCAATAACCCTGAACCAAGTCAAGAAGAATCACAGGTTACAGATGAGAGTGTCACACCTAAAATCTCAAAATACACACCCAAATACCACTCTAAAGAAGGTATCATTGGAGATTAGAGCAGTAAAGTCTTGACAATATCCAGAGCAAAAGGTTCAATCGTTGATGAAGAGGTATGCTTACTTTCACAGATTGAACCATTAAGTGTTAAGATGCATGCAATGATTCAGATTGGAAAAGTGCAATGCAAGAAGAATTAGATCAAATAATGAAGAATGACACATGGGAATTGGTCCCTAGACCTTGTTACAAGTCTATGATTGGAAAACTCATATATCTCACTCAATTTAGACTTGATATTTCTAATACAGTTGGCATTGTTGGAAGATTTGCATCTGAACCTAAACAAAATCACTTAATGGAAATAAAAATAATATTTAGATACTTAAAAGGAACTTTAGACTATGGTTTATGGTATCCTAACTCAGAGAATGTACAACTTCATGTGTATACTGATGCTGATTGGGCAGGTTGTGTTGATGACAGAAAGAGTACCTCAGGAGGAGCAGTATTCCTTGGAGACACATTGGTCACTTGGACAAGCAAGAAGCATAATTGTATTTCTCAGTCAACAGCTGAAGCAAAATATGTAGCAGCAACATTGAATTATTCTACAATTGTTTGGATCAAACGAATGATAAAAGAATTTGGAATTCAAATTGATTATCCTATTGTTATTCACTGTGATAACACTAGCACTATTAATATGTCAAAGAACCCTATGATGAACGCAAAGACAAAACACATGTTGGAATTACTGGAATGATGTACTGAGAGGGGAGGGGTGATTCAGTACCTCTACAACTTTTTATGTGATTGGCCCATTAACCTTTGTGTCATCAGATTTGTATATTCACCTATCTATCTGTTCATCTTTCTTTATGTATGTGAAATCATAACATAAGTTCTTTACATGTGTAAACATTCAAGAAACTTACATGAAAGTAAATAAAACATAACACAAGATATGATATCATAGAAAACTCCTGTTAGGAAGTAAAAACTTTGGTGGGGATGTCACCCACAAAACTTCACTATCTGCAGATAAGAAGGGAGCTGGTTAAGGCTTACAATTTGATCACTTATGATGATCTACCCTATTAGGAGTATTAGAGTGGAGACCTGTTAGGATCTACTTTGTTTGAAGCTTTGGCAACACCGTTAGGTGTGCACTCTGTTAAGAGATTTATCAAGAACTGTTAAGTCCACCTTCTACAAAAGCATTACTGATGTGATGCACTTATTAGAATGCAACTACAATATAAATATTGATCTGATAGTATATGCAATCTCTAATTGCTGATAACAAATTCTGTAAAACTTACAATGTATATGTAATCACCTTGAGTGATTGAATGATACCGTGTCTCTGCTTGTTGGTAGCCTTGTCTGTGTTCTTGAGAACTGATATGATCTATTTCTAAACTTTGCATGAATTCACTTATGTTTCTTAGATGCTCTCCGTGGCTACAATCATTTATTAACTCATTACATATTACAAATAATTGAACATCTATATATACTAGTTTCTAGGTCTATTCTTGATTCACACTTTTCAGATTAACTCTAGATCCAAGGTTTACAACTTGACCTTGATCTTTAGTTAGTTATGTTTTAGATCCGTTAGGATGATTTAAAATATTTACAATATGCTTGCTTGACTCTCAAGTAATGTTTTAAAATAAATTAAAATTCTATAAATAGAATTACAATGTTTTATCTGACGTGGAAAGTCAGATCCACTTTTTGCGGGTTCTGTAACTGACTATCAGTTTTGATGGTTAGTTTTCTTTCATTCTTTTCTCTATCGGTCTTCTGCTCCGTCAGTGTCCCTATTTTGAACTATTCATTAGGTTCCTTTCCTTTTCTGCTCTGTCAGTGATGTTCACAAAACTGTACCGTCGGTGATGTCCTTTATGCTTTGTCATAGGTTCAACACTTGTTAGTGTTCATCAAACAATACTATACTTAGCATTTTTATGTCAAGCATTGTTATCTCATCGGTTATGTAGTATGTTGTCCATCGGTTATGCCTATACTGATGACCTTTACCATGTTTTTCACTTAAGTATACTAATGGAAAAACTTAATGTCATCAATCTCCCCCTTTGACATTAGTATCAAAAATTGATATGTGCAACATACTTAATGTATTAGTATGTACACCTGTGTATACTTCTTCCTTAGTCATTTTTCTTTTAGTCATGAAATGACCCCCCCTATGCATATGCCGGTAAGTGTAAGTTTATGTACATAGCTATTTTTTCATACAACACAGATTCTCTTTCTGCTACTATAGTATATTGTACATTCATAATTCATTCCTCCTTTTTTGATAATAAAGGCAAAGGTACTTACAACTTGTCAAAAATGTGCGAGTGTGAGGCTTTGATTCCTCCATCGTCTTCTCCCATTTCTCCTTCAAATTATCTAGATCCATGTGCTCAAGTGATATCCTCACATGTATATCGTAGATGTTGTCTACCACAGACATCTCTAGGGTTGCTATCATATTACTTGCATCTGTAATGTGTTGTTTCAGAGTGGTGAGGTTTGGCAATATGTGAGCTTGCAGCTCGGTAACCTCATTTCTAAATTGTGTATCTGCATCCCATATCTCTTGTCTTAACCTGTTTACCTCTGTGATCTTGTCATGATGCAGTTTTATTTTATTTGCATCAGAGGTTAAACTTTGTGCACTTGTTGTCAGATCTGAATCTAGTTGGTAAATTTTCACTATTCTCTTTTGTGAAATTTTCAAGTGTGTAATAGCTTCTGCAATCATAGGTTCTAATTGACTTGCTAATTCAAAGAGCTTGACCTTGTTCTTGGCCACTTCTTGGCTGATCTTTTCAACTAGTTTGTGTTGATACTTCTTTTCTTCCCATTCTTCCATTGCTTGTTCCGCATCTACACTTTGAGTAGTGATGGCATCGGTAAGAACTGTAATTTGTTCCATGACTGATATGTTATCTTCAATTTTTGTATCATGAACAAGTTGATGTAGTATATCCCTAGTTTTTTCAAGTGCTTGGGCTTCCCTATGTGCCTTTTTCATTTTCTCATGTATGGCTTTCCTTTGACATATCACTCAAAACTATTGAAGTGTTTCAATATCCAAAGGAGATACATCCCACTTGGGTATTTCAATTACCTGATCAATTGTTACTGCCAAGATTTATTTCTTCATTAATTTATTCTTCTTCTTCTTTGGTTGAGAGACAGATTGGTGAACTACCATCTGTAGATCTTGAGATTGGATTTATTTGGTAGGTGAAGGTTGAGAAGATGAAGCTTCTTGTTGCTTCTATTCAGAGTCCACCTGCTAGTTGTGTGAAGACGTCTCTTCATTGGCCTTGGGTGTATCAACAAATTTTTCTTCCTTTTTCTTCATGCTATCATCTTGCTTAAATTCTTCACTTTTTTCTTTCTATTCATCCTTTCTCAATGTTTCATCTTGGTTAATATCTTCTCCTTTGTCTTTTTCAGTAGACAACTCTTGCTGAGTGTCGGTTGCATCCTTAATCTCTGTGTCTGTATCTTTTTGAGTGTCTGATGCATCTTTATTTTCTTCCTTACCTGTGTCCTTTGGTATATCATCATCTTTCTTAGATGATTTCTCCTAACTTGAATCAATATCAATAGCTTTTATTAATATTTTCATGTTGGTTGGTGTATTTACCTCTGTAGTGTCAGTAAGTGTGTCCTGTCCATCGGTATTACCTTGTGCAACAATGACATCTTCATCTTTTTACACTTTTTCTGTAGGGTCTTTTCCAGTAATGTCATTAATGACATTATCTAACCATGTTTCATCATTGACATCCTCATTTAAGTTACCTTGTATTGTCAATTCTTCTTTTGTAACTTATGCCTCATCATTCAAATCAATATGAATTGGGCTTGGTGGAATTTGGCTTTCTTCACTTTGAGTTTTTTCAAGAGTAGTGTCGGGCCATACCTCATCTATAACTTCAGTATGTTTGGGGCATGCTGTATCACTCTCTTCTTTGTCCAATTCCACTGATGATTCATCCTATACATCTTTAATGATGATGTTTTCTTTCTCCGGGCTAGCTTCTTTAGTGGGATTTTTGAGTATTTTGCACCACTTGTTATTGCTTTCCTGATCTAGCTCAATTAGCTTACCTTTGAGAAATTTTTATGCTCTCATTTTGGGTGAGAACTCCTTTTCATATTTTTTCATCATTTCACTTAGCTCTTCCTTCTTTGAATCAGAAGGCATAAGAGTAACAAGTACTCTTTCTCTTATCTCTTTTTCCTAGTGAAGTGCAAATGTCCATCTTGCAGACAATCTTTGTGTTAGTTCCTTGGGTACGTCATATTCTGAGAATTAAAGTGGAACATAATGGTGTTTGCACATTTTAGCTATTATAGCTTCTTCAATTTTGTTTTGATCTTCTGGATCAAATTTCAATCATTTCCTAATATTAGGATCAGAAATAGATGGTGATTCTGAAATGTTTTTACATATTTCATCAATGGTCTTTGGAATCAAGGGTTCTTTCCCTTTTTGTATTTCTACGTCAGCTTCATCCATAGCTGAGTCTTCTAGATCTTCTCTAGTTCTATTTAACTTCCTCCTTTTGGTTTTTTTTCCCTTTGGTGAGACAGGTTTCCTCTTGTAGGTTCTCACTTTTCCTTTCTTTAACAGTGAAGGAGTTGCTTCCTTTGCAGTTTTGCTTCTTGTCCTTGAAGCAACAGTTGTTCTTGATTTCTTAGGTGGAGGAGGAGGCGGTGAATCTGACTGTGTAGCCTTTGTATCACTCTTTTTTGTATCTCCATTGATGGGTGACTGACCCTTGATTTCCTCCTCCTTTCCTTTTGTTTCCTCTTCACCTTCTTCTGTAACTGCAAATTTCTTGGTTAAGTCTTTTACCGTTTTGTTCTTCTTGTTTACAATTTTCTTGACAACAAGATTTGATTTGATTTTTGGTTTGGCTTCTTCATAAGTGCCAAAGATTTCTTGCTTTCTATCCATCGGTTCATTCAATAGTGCCTAGATGCACTTAGTAGCTTGTCCTATTTTGATCTCATAATCTAATGGTGATAGCCAGGATTTTCTTGGTACTACTGGTTTGATATAGGTAAAATTAGTGTCTACCATAAAACATATGTCTTCCTTGTGTTCTTCTATCAAACTCTCAGGTATCCTTGTTCTAGCTTGCACCTTTTCCTTAAATCCTTTGAAATACTCATTCATTAAGTCATCAAAATCTGTACCTAATGATTCTATGTGCTCACATATCTGTATGGTGACTGGTTTGCTTGTGTCCTATACTAATTTTCTTATGGAAGGAAAGTATTCTTCAAATTAAAAGAATATGCACATAATTAGACAACCAAACTTACAAGTGTTTGTCCTTGAAGACCTTATGGTGTTCATGTTCTCCTCAAGTTGAGTTAACAATATTTCTGCAAGATCCATCTTCTTTCCTTCTTTGATGATCTTGTAGGCTGTGCTCATAGCAGTGCTTTCTATGTTGTTCATTCTGCTAGCCTGAAAGATTTTATAACCTATCACACATGCACCAAACTTAAGTTCCTCGTCGGTGATGGTGTTAACCTTGAGACCTCTTTTGTCTAATTTTTCACCTGTCAACTTTTCTACCTCTTTCAAGGATGGGTGCTTGTGACCTTTTGGCTTTTTGGTTGTGGGATATCCAGTAACCGAATGAATAACATCTTTTGTTATTTGTTTAGGCTCATTAAGCCACAATGCCTGGTTATGCATTCTGCTAAGAACTATCTGTATCCATTCTATCTTACAAACCCTAGGAAAGTGTAATGCATTTGTCAAACCTTTCATGTCTAGATTCTTGTGCTCTTCTTTCAGGTTTCTAGTTTCATCACATAGTGCCTTATAGGAATTGTCAAGGTCTAGATCTCCTAATTCTGAGATAATGCAATGAATATAGGACCTTACATCCTCTACCAGAAAAACCCTAGGTGGGATTCTGGAGAATGCTCCAGAATCATCGAGTTGTGATGCAATTTCTGGGTGTAAATTTTATTTAGGTTCAACACAAGTACTGTTGCTGATAAGATTAATCATTTTCTTCTTATCCTCTTTCAATTTTGTTGTTCTTGAAGTAGATGCCATAGTATTTTAAATTTAGGGCTTTCCATAAATAAATAGTGCATTCGGTGATTGTAGGTACTTACTAAATCTATGTGATCGCTCGTGAATATGTTGTGTCGTGTTGTAATCTTGTCGAGGTCGCACTTTAATCTGCTCTTCAATCGATCTGCTTAGCTTTGCTTTCTTGCTCAAAAATTGTGGGTGCAAAATGAGTTCTTCTATTGCGCTTTTATAACTTTTGTGCCCTAAGTTGTCATTAATGCCCAACAACTCATCCGTGTACAAAGACTGAGTTCGTCAGTTGAGGCATAAACAACATTGTCGGTGTAGGCACAAAGTTTCAGAGTAGCTAGCAGCTTCGGTGTTTTCACTAATGATTGTCAGTAAAATGGTGACGATGACTTCTGTTCACTTAAAGATCACTGATGTCTATCAGTTATGCTTAGCGACTTCACTTTTGTGTAATGCCTGATACATTTCGGTAAGTAGTGTCAACTTTAGTGTGTGTATTCACCGATGCTTATTTGTACCCATTAACCGATGGAATTGTTTTTCAATAATATTACAAGTAACAATATAGTGCATCTTCAATAATGTTAATTTTGTCAATATGATCAATGTATAATGAAACTAATGCATAATATAACTTGTCACAATGCAGTTCCATACTTACTTGTGCAGCTTAGTTGGGAATTGTGATGCCATCAGATCCATTGGATGTGGTGTCATCATTTTCATTGCTTGTTCCAACACCTTCAGGGTTTGTAGCTTTTCTCCACATCTTGTTTCTCATCTTTTTGATGTCATCAATGGTGTTTCCATTGGGATAAGTGCTTGTGTCTATCAGTCGATCTTTGCAATCTTTTACCACATGTCCAGCCTTATGACAATGTAAATATGCCATACTTGGATTGGTCCATCCTCTTGGTCTTCTAGTCCATTTTCTCATATAGTTGGAAAAAATATGACCGTATCTCCCACATGTTGTGTAGTTCACCCATGTGTTATAGTCCCAAACATATGATTTACCGACTCTTGTCGGTTTATAGCCATTATCAGGTTCTTTTGGTGTCCATCCTTTCTTGTTCTTTTTCCAGCATTCTAGATGTGTATATCCATTCATTTTGTAGGTAGGATAGTACTTGTCCATGTAGGTTTCCCTCTTTGGATTTGTCACCTTGGATCTGCATTCAAATGCCTTGTGTCCTTTCTTGTGACATTTATGATAATTACCAATAAAAGTAGATTGTGATTGAGGAATACCTTTCATTTTGTTTCTGCAAATGTTTGAGGTGTGGCCTAGTTTTCCATAGTGATTGCATGATAGATTCTTGGTTCTTGGAGTTGCATAAACATTCCTTTGATCTATTTGATTAGATGATTTTCCATTTTCAGTGTACCCTATACTTGTGTAGTTGTTGACTCTTCTTTGTCCGTTAAGGAAATCATCCATTCTTTTATTTCTTTCTTCAACTTTCTTGATTAATTCATTGTGCTAATTCTGAATTCTGACTTCATGCTTTAGCTTCTCATTCTCTTCTCTTAGCTCATCGATGATATGTATTCTTTCAATGAGTTTAGTATTTAATCTGTTTGCCTCTTGACTCATAAGAATAATCTGATTTGTAATCTCATGGTGATGATTAGTAAGTCTTTAAATCTCTGATTCTTTTTCTTGTAGCTTCTCTATGATTTTCCTCCTATCATCAATAGCCAATGTTATCTCTGATTAAAATTTTCTTGAATCATTCATGACATCAATCATTTTTACCATCTGAGTCTCTTGACCAATTTGTAGCATCTTGATTTTCTCTGTCAGATGTAGATTGACTTCTTGTAGACTTGCGATTTCTTCTACTGATGTGTTTGATGCTTTGCTTGTTGTTGATTCAACTGAGTTGAAGTAATCCGGGATCTCCTCTTCTTGATAATCTTTCTCATTAAGCCTAGTTTCCATAATATTTCTTTCATCAAGCAACTTTCTCATGCTTCATCTCGCCTCTTTGTAATGCTCATAGTAAATCTGAATTTGTAACTGCTCATTCAGAATAGTCTTGTCCAGTCTGTACTTTTCCATTGTCTTGATCTTTTCTCTTAAGTCTTTAAGCTTTTCAAGAAAGATATTTATCTCTAATAGCAATTGTTGGAATTACTGGAATGATGTACTGAGAGGGGAGGGGTGAATCACTACCTCTAAAATGTTTTATGTGATTGGCCCATTAACCTTTGTGTCATCAGATTTGTATATTCACCTATCTATATTTTCATCTTTCTTTATGTATGTGAAATCATAACATAGGTTCTTTACATGTGTAAACATTCAAGAAACATACATGAAAGTAAATAACACATAACACAAGATATGATATCGCAAAAAACTCCTGTTAGAAACTAAAAAATACGGTGGGGATGTCACCCACAAAACTTTACTATCTGCAGATAAGAAGGGAGCCGGTTAAGGCTTACAATTTGATCACTTCTGATGATCTACCCTATTAGGAGTATTAGAGTGGAGACCTATTAGGATCTACTTTGTTTGAAGCTTTGGCAACACCATTAGGTGTGCACTCTGTTAAGAGATTTATCAAGAACTATTAAGTCCACCTTCTACAAAAGGATTTCTGATGTGATGCACTTGTTAGAATGCAACTACAATATAAATTTTGACCTAATAGTATATGCAATCTCTAATTCCTGATAATAGATCCTGTAAATCTTACAATGTATATGTAATCACCTTGAGTGATTGAATGATACCTTGTATTTGCTCATCGGTAGCCTTGTCTGTGTTCTTGAGAACTGATATGATTTGTTTATGAACTTTGCATGAATTCACTTCTGTATGTGGTAGATTTGGCCTTGTTAATCAACCATACACTTCAACATAGTCCTTCTTCATCAGATACACACAAGAATGAATATGAGATTATTCATCTTGCCTGTCTGTATGATTTGACCTGTTGCCTTCTATCCAGACGGGGTTTTGAAATAGCTCTCAGAATGAGAGTCTCACAACCATAGACCAATCTAGAACGAAATATTTATGCTTACATGAATGCAATGCAATGATTAATCTAGAAATGAAACATGCAAGATTAATCTAAATGATCCATTTAAACTAGAAATGAGATTAACACTAATGAAATTATTCTATATGAGATTATGGACTAAGAATGTAGCAACAATTTAGTATTCTAATAATGCATATGACTAGAAATTTAGGAAGGGGTTTGAATGAGAGATGAGAGTTATTTTATAGACTGGGAGACTGTTCAGAATATAAACTTTCCTTTTTGAAATAAAACAGATAGAAAATCCAGTTCAAAATAGAAAGCTTTCTTTAAAAGAATACAATAAATTGTTTTCCCTTTGCTTTAACTATTTTTCTTTCTTTGATTTTAACTGTTTTATTTATGATTTTAACTATTTTCTTTCTCTTTAAAGCACAGTTAATTCAAAAGTTCTATTTTTGAACTGAAGAGAATATTTAATTAAATAAATAGAATATGACCTCATAAATATGATTTTCTCAATTATCTGAATAATTAAATTCAATTATTGAAATGAGGATATTTATTTAATATTTAAATATTATTTAATTCCTTTTCATGTGTTTTAGCTAAAAGGGGTGAATTTAATTTAATTAAAGTGCTAGGACTTTATAA
>MU225832.1:944591-955164 GCA_018584345.1 Thuja plicata | reverse complement strand
TTTCCTATATGCTTAGATGTTTTAGATGAGTTAGAATGTATGGAAATGTATGAACATGTTTTTGAATATATGTAAATGTATGAAATGCACATGTATGTGATGTTTATGATTGTAGGCAATGCATATGTTGATGTAGATGCAAAGATGTATGTATGTAAATGATGGATGTGAATGCACTTATGAATGAGAATATGCAAATGCAATGTGTAGATGATAATGAGTTGTGAAGGTGTAATGTATATGGTACTAACATCTCATGCAGGATGACAAATGCTAACCAAAAGAACATGTGAAGAATTGAGAGCAAGGATCGAACACTTGTGCAGTCGTGATGAAACCAGGATAGTGAAGAAGAACTCCCCAATGTATGAACCCAGAAGAATGCAATGAAGAGAAAACTGAATCACTGCCACAATGCAAGTCTAGAATGAAAATGCAATCCTATGCTAGATGCAATATGAAAATGAAATTCTAGGACATGGTTGTGAGACCCATCGTAAAATCATCATCATTGAGCATTTTTTTTTGGAACATCAAAGTCGATACAACCCTTACTGGTGCCACAATGCAGCCATAAGGATATGAATATGACTTTCATCAGAACAAATGTAGGAAATGAACATAAGCACCAGGGAATAGAAGCCAAGATGACCTGAACATTGTTTCTAGTTAATGTTGCAAGAGTACACTAGTATCGAGACATTCAAAGCCAAGATAACCATGAGTGCGATCACGCGTAAACAAAAAAAGCAATAAAAAATAGAGCAATAACAGGCAAGGAGCTAGTACCGACCTCACCATGGTGTGAAAATAAACAAGATCGAGGGATGTGAGGTTGTTCCACCTTAGTGTAGGAGCTCTTATTACATACACCCTATTTATTTGACATTGCTAGATCATCAAGACTACACCAACAAGTAGTAGACAAAGAAAATATCAATGAAATCCATGAGAATAGACAACATACAAAGAAATATTCAATCATAGCTCAGCCAGTTTCAAAGTTTTTGAATATGTTCATGTTTAGAGGTGTTTGAAAAACACCATTGTGCTTGTGAGTGCATTGTGTTTGATTGTTATTGATAGATGTTTACGTTTGAGATATCTGATGTGTGTTGAAAAACACAGATGTGTCCAAAGATAGTGTTGAAAAACACTATTTATGGTGGTGTTGAAAAACACCAGTTTGTGTCAGTAGAGTGTTGTCCTTGAGAAGTGACAAGATTACTGAATCTAGGTGTAAACCAAATATGTGATCAAATGGGGGGACACGTGCCCCCAAGTAACGATGACTGACTTGACTTATGTTGCGAGGAAAAACTAGATTTGGTTGCCTCCAGGCGTATGGTGTTGAATGAGTATCAAATCAGGAGGGTTTACAAAGGAACCAGAGTGCCACGAAAGTGACCAAAAGCTATGTACAAACTAGAGCAAAGAATCGTCAAGACTGAGTACAGCGACAGTAGGCAGACACAGTGAGAACCACTGGTGACTGACGCAAGAGATATTCTCAAGTGAAGAGAGCATAGTACTAGCTAGACATTAGTAGGTAGACGCAATGAGAACCACTGGTGACTGATGTTAGCGAGATTCTCAAGGAAAGAGAACTCAGTATAAGCTAAACGACAGTAGGCAGACGCAGTGAGAACCATTGGTGACTATCATGAAGTAGATCCTCAAAAGGTAATAGGACAGTGCCCCCTAGACTAGGAGGGTTTCCCTAAGAGTATGACCAGTTTCAATCCATGTAAGTTGGTGTCTTGACGGGAAACTGAAAGCATGTGGAACAGAAAAATGCAAGAAGGAAAGCAGGAAAGTAGCTATGTAGGAAAGCAAATACGTAAAGCCAAGTGGTGCTGCGATAGATATAGCATTGTGGAGCAAGAGGCACCTGTTTACTAGGTTTTCACCTTCTTGGCAGAAATTCTTTTTTTGCTACCATGACGCCTGTTTGCCAGGTTTTCATCAATGGCACCTTTTTTTTTTATAGTATTTTTTAATTTTTTAATTTTTTAGTTTTTTTGGAATATATGATTTTTTTAGAGATACATCAAAGCACCTATCGCTAGGTTTTCACTAAGATGATCATTTTTTTAAGGACTTTTTCAGATTTTTAGAATTTTTTCAGGACTTTACTATATACATGAGCATACAGAAGATGTCTTAGTTGTAGAAGTGTTTCAGATGAAGAGCGTTGATGGGCTCTTTGAGTTTTTCTCCTTCAGTAGTAGAAAGTTGATAGGTGCCAGACCCAAACACTGCAGTGACAACATACAGACCAAGCCAATTTGGTTCAAATTTTCCTTTCTGGATCTGATGTTGTTGATTCTTAGGGTTCTCCCTCAGAAAGAGGTCACCCGCTTGGAAATCCCTTGGTCTAACCTTCTTTTTATAGATCTTGGACATCCTTTTTTGATATGCTCTAAGGTGATCGAACGCCACTTGTCGACGTTCATCAAGTAGTTCTAGCTCTTGTAGCTGAGATATTCTGTTATCTTCATCAGTAATGAGGCCTTTCAGGGAGACTCGCAGAGAAGGAATCTCAACCTCAATTGGTAACACAACATCTGTTCCATAAACCAAGGCATAGGGCGTAGCCCCTATTGGTGTTCTTATGCTTGTCTTGTATTCCCAGAGAGCTGGATTGATCTAGAGATGACAATCTCATCCGAATTTGTGCACTGCGCGATGTAGGATTTTAAGGATTGTCTTGTTGGATGCTTCCACCTATCCATTACCCTGAGGATAATAGATGGAAGACCAATGCTGAGTAATTTTAAACTTAGAGCATGGTTCTGTCAAATCCTTGTTTTTGAATTGCCCCCCATTATCAGTGATTATTACTGAGGGTACACCATGCCTGCAGATGATGTAGTTGAGATTGAACATAGCTACTGATTTTCCATTGGCAACAGTGAGAGGGACTACCTCCACCCACTTGGTGAAATAGTCTGTAGCCATGATTATGAACTTATGTCCATTTGAGGACGAGGGATAAATCTGGCCCACCAAGTCAAATGCCCATTGTTGAAATAGCCAGAAAGTAATGAAGGGAATAAGCTCCTTGGCTCGAGCATGAATAAAATTACCATGTAGTTGACACTGTTTGCAAGACTTAGCAAACTGTGTAGCTTCTTTTTCCATATCTGGCCAATAGTAACCAGCTCTAATAAGTTTACAGGCCAATGTCAGGCCATTTGAGTGAGACCCATAGATGCCTTCATTCACCTCTACTAACGCACGTTTGGACTCATCGGGTTCTAAACACCTAAGAAGGGTACCATCTAGACCGCACCTATACAAGTCATTAGCTAAGATGACAAACCGTGAAGCATTGCGGATTAAGTGACATTTCTCATTCCAGGTGTAAGTGTCCAAAACAATCTGGTCATGAAGGTAGGAAAAGATATGATGGTAGCGAGATGAATCATGTCCAATGAAAAAATAGATCATCCGGGAATCAGGGGAATCATAGGCTGGGTAGCGTAACGTCTCCACTAGAAAGTCATGTCGAAAATAATTTTCTGGCATCTATAGCATGGAGGCAAGAGTAGCCATGGCATCTGCTACTTTATTATCTGCCCTTGGAACTTGTTGAAATGTGATGTGAACAAAATACTTTTTGAGGTCATCAACCAACCATTTATAAGGCACCAACTTGTCATCTTTTGTCTGATAGATATCATTTACTTGATTGATGACTAACTGTGAATCTCCAAGGACATTGAGTTCGTCTACTCGCCTCTCAAGGGCGATCTTCATACCATTGATTAAGGCTTTGTACTCAGCAATATTGTTTGTACAAGGAAACAACATCTTATATGCTTTTGGTAAAGAGTACCTTTGAGGTGTAATGAACATTATCCTAGCACCTGACCCCTGTTGGGTAAATGAACCATCAAAAAATATAGTCTAAGATCGATGTGTGAGAAGTAATATGGACTCATCTAGGAATTCAATGTGCAATGGTTGATGATCTCCTAGAGGTGCTTCTGCCAATTGATCTGCAATCGCTTGCCCTTTGATGGCTTTCCTTTCTACATACTCAATATCAAATTCACTGAGAAGCAGGACCCATTTAGCTAGTCTACCTGTGAGGGTAGCTTTACTAATAAAATATTTCAGAGGATCAATTTTAGCAATTAGGTGTGTAGTATGAGCTAGCATGTAGTGCCACAATTTTTGTGAAGCAAATGCCACTGCAAGGCAAGCCTTCTCTATAGCATACTATTTTGTTTCTTATGAGACCAGAGTTCTGCTAATATAATAGATAGCCCTTTCTTTGTTGTTCTGATCTTCTTGAGCCAATAGGATACCCAATGATGCATCTGTAGCAGAGATGTAAAGTATAAGCGGCTTCCCATGAATAGGAGGCATCAATATTGGCGGGTTCACAAGATACTATTTGATTTGTGTGAACCCTTCATCACATTCTTTGTTCCATTGGTAAGTCACACCTTTGTTTAAAGTCTTGGTGAATGGTTGTGACTTGTCCGCCAGTTGTGAGATAAACTGTCGGATAGACTGTAGTTGGCCTTGAATTCCTCTCATTTGTCTAATATTCTTTGGTTGCGGCATTTTCATGATAGCTTGTACTTTTTTAGGATCCACTTCGATGCCTTTGGTGGAGATGATATAGCCAAGAAATTTTCTAGATGTTACGCCAAATGCACATTTCTTAGGATTGAGCCTCAGACTGAACTATTCCATGCAATCTAGTATAGGACCTAGATCCGCAAGATGTTTCTTTTAGTGCATGCTCTTAGCTAGGGTGTCATCCACATAATCTTCCATTGTTTTATGCATCATGTCATGAAATATAGTAGTGACAGCTCTCTGATATGTAGCACTAGTATTTTTGAGTCCAAAGGGCATGACATTCCAACAGAAAGTGCCCCATGCACATGTGAAAGCAGTTTTCTCTTGGTCCTCTGGCGCGATATTTATCTAGTTTTAGCCAGAGAAACCATCCATTAGTGAGTACATTTCATACCCTTCTATCATATCTACAATCATATCAATATTGGGCAATGAAAAGTCATCCTTAGGACATGCCAGATTCAAGTCTCTGAAGTCTGTGCAGACTCGTATAGATTTATTATGTTTTGATACTGGAACAATGTTAGAGATCCATTCTACATAGTCAATTACTTTGATAAACATTGCCTTAAGAAGTTTCTCCAATTCATCTTTGACAACTAGAGCTACATGTGGATGCATTTTTTGAAGCTTCTGCTTGACGGGCTTGACACCTGGTGCAATGGACAAATGGTGCATGATTAGATTAGGGTCTAATCTTGGCATGTCTGAATATTTCCATGTGAAGTTTATCTTTTTACTCCTGAAGAATGTAATGAATTCCTCTCTTTCTGCCTCGGATAATGATTGTGCCAAATGAATGATCTGAGGTTCAGCTTCTGTACCCAAGTTGATTGTTGAGTCGGTTCAATAAGCACAGATGATCTTTCCTAGAAATGGCTCAGAAGCACATCAAGTATCTCATCCTTGGGTGCCTCAAATAGGTCTTCACCCTTGGATATGTCTTTTATTTTTACTATTTTAGGCTCTGATACTACCATAATGTTTTTTTCACCATCAGAGCGCCTATTTTTTCTTCTTTTAATTTTGTGACTAAGATACTTGATGCCAGTCTTAGTCATGTTGACACTTTCTTTGCTAGTGGAGTATGTTACAAGTTCGACAGCGTGTAGGTAATAGGCAAGAGCATAATCATTCTGGAACGTAAGGACTTCATTAGATGGGGAGGTAGAGTTCCATTCTATAAGCTTGGGATGGCGAAGTGAAAGAGAAGTGACGGGTTCAAGTACGTTCATGGTATAATCATCAAAAGTATGGACAAGCAAGTCAAGACCTAAAGCAATCTCATCCAGAGGTATAGTCAAATTCCTTTGATTCCTAGCGATTGTAGTAGACGACATGTTAACATCTATGGAGTCAAACTCATTTGACCTTACACTAGACCCTTTACCTACTTCGAGAAGGTTTTCATATGTGTGAATTGTATCTATATCTCTGTAAGAGGTGGCATAGGACAAGCTGTCAAACTCATATTCATGAGAGTCTGTTTCATCATTAGGCATCATGTCAAGAACATGAGTGAAATCAACCCTTTTTCCCCAGTTGGGATGAGTTCTACCTTTAACCTCTGCTATGGTCAAATGAGCACCTTTTGACCTAGGTACTTAATTAGTGTTTGTAGCATTAGCTACCTCTTGTGTAGTGAGAAGTGACTGGGATTCTTGTTCAAACTATTCTTGAAAGTGTGGTGGTATGTATAAATCACCCTGATGACCTGGATTTACAGTTTGTATTTATTTCCACTCCTCAAAGGTTAATGGAGCAAGTGAAGTGATGTCATCAGTATCACTTTTAGTTTCTACTTACTGACACATGGTATAAAGTCATCTGGCTCAGCAAAGAATGTCACCAGGTCTGGAGGAATAGGATAAGGAAAACTATCCTCATCAGAATTGTCTTCAGATTCTTCAGTTTTAGATGTTTCTTCAGGTATTGGTTGTTTATCTTCTTGAGGTACAAACTTGTTTATCCCCAGTTGAAATGTGAGTTTCTTGAAGCCTATACCTGTAGAGTCACGTGTTCTGCGACTAATAGCTTCAAGTGGTACAATCAATCCTTTATGATTTGTACCTATGACCATTTCTTTTGTAGCCAAAATGTTGCATAATGGATAGACATTTGCCATACTACTCAAGTTTTATGTCATAAGGTGGAGTAGTTTGTTCGTAATTGTCTTCTCCTTTATGGATCCAAGCTTTGATAGCTCTATTTTTAGCTTCTTCTTCTAATGGTACTGTGGCTTGTACAAAAGTACCACCATACTTTGTTGGAGGAGGAACCATAAAATGTTTAGTGCTCTCAGAAGGTCTCCCAAAAGAAGGTGGAGACAAAGGCAGAGATGTAATAGATAACACAGGTTCAATCTGATATCCTCCCATGTCAGTTTCTTTGAGTGTCAAGCTCTTTTCCATTTCTTTTAATTTAGTCTCAAGGAGCTCAATAGATTCTCTGTTGGCAGGCACAAAGATGTCAACAAATCATGTGAGGGTGTTGCAATCATAGCGTGTGTTAGCGGGTATAGTCACTTCAGATCCTTGGAATGGGAACTTAATGCACTGATGGTATGTTGAAGGGACAACGTGCATTTCATGGATCCATGACCTGCCTAACAGAATATTGTATGCTAAAGGAATGTCAAGCACTTGACATATAACATCTCGTTCAACAGGGCCAACTCTGATTGGCAACACAACTAGACCCTTAGATTTACGTTCCTCCTCATCATATGCTTTAATAGTAATATTTTTGCGGGCATCAATGTAGTCTTTTCCATAGCCTAATTTAGTAAGGAAGCTAGTAGAGAAAATATTGAGGCCAGCGCCATTATCTATGAGAACACGATGAACACGCTTTGGTCCGATCACGACTTCAATGTGCAAAGGGTTATTATGCGGGTAACTCAAAGAATGGTCATCTTCCTCAGAGAAAGACATGTAATGGGAGGAGGTCAAGTGACCTACCATAGATTGAAACCGTTCAAGATCAAGATCTTTTGGGACATTTGCCTCAGTGAGGGCTTTGTCAAGGATTTCCTTCTGAGTAGGGGAGATTTTTAGCAGCTCAAAAATAGTGATCTGGACATTAGTACATTGCAATTGATCGAGAATGCTGTAATTGGTAGCATTAGATGAGGAACCCAATTTTGGATTCTTATTGGCAGAGCTGACATTAGATTTGTCTGCTGGTTGTGTTGATATAGACATAGAAGGCTCAGGGCCTTTGACGATGATCTTAGCGCGAGATCGAGTAACAACATTAGCACTGACTTGAGACTATTCTTGTTTGGAAGGCTGAGGCGTAGACCCTTGCAAGATGAAAGGTGTTTTGGGTTTGGGAGTATCTTCCCTTCCCTTGAGAATGATGAAATTACAGTATTCAGTATCAACAGGTTCAACCATATTAATGACATTGTCATTATTGGTGTATGTATAGTTAACCTTAGCATCAGTATTTTTGCCTTTAGATGATTCGCATTTTCCATGAGGAGGAAATGGATCTTTGAAAGCTTGGTGATCAAAATTATTTTTGTCACATCCCACAACAATAACCTCACTATCGATGAGATCCTAGATTTTATGCCGCAATTTACGACAACTAGCCATTTTATGACCTTTGTTTTGGTGAAAATAACAATAAGCGGATTCATTCCACCAAGAGGGTCTTGGTTGTGGATCATAAGGTCGTGAATTATTCAGTGGAGTGAGTAAATATTTGTCCAAGAGAGTCTTGTAAACTGCATCAAGAAGTTCTCCTAAAGGAGTGATTTCACGCATGGGTCTAGGAGCCCAAGGTTTAGATCCAGAAAATCATGAAGTACACAGTTTGGAATCTGCCATAGCTTGTTCAGTTTCTTTGGCTTCTTGCATTGTGGTAGTGAGATTAAAGGCAACCTTGGAAGGCTTGGGAGTCACATTGTCTACAACTCCATCATTCACAACATTTTGGTTCTTGTTGGGAAATTTGGGTTTATCTTTGCTTGAGGAGGAAGACCCTTGTTTATTTTCCTTGGGTAAGGTCAATTCTCCTTTCTTGATCATAAATGTCTCGATTCTCACAGCTTTCTTAATCATGTCATCAAAATTTAAAGGACCTTGTAGCTGTACTTGATATCCAAAGTTGGGGAGAAGATTATCGAGAAAGATGTCCAACTTTTTGGATTCGGGTATCTTGCGAGAATATCGTGTATAGAGTTGTCTCCATCTTTGGAGAAATGCCAAGAAGGATTCCCCATGATTTTTTTTCAAGTTTCAAAGATCTCGGATATGAACCGGATGTTGGATGTTGTGAGAATAGTGTTGTAGAAATAAATTGGCAATTTTTTCAAAAGTTTTGATGCCAGTTGGTATTCTAGAGAACCACTCCATAGCTGACCCTCCCAAACTACGTGGGAAAAGATGTATGTGGTAGGTTGTGTCATGTATGACTCCATAGAGAGAGCACCAAACTCTCTCAAATGGTCTTGGGGATCAGAAGTACCCAAGTATTTATCATATTTGGGAAGTTCAACTCCTTTGGGAAATGGAGGCATGCATAAAATCTTATAAAATGGGAAAGGAAAAATAATTTCTAGTGTGAATTCAGTGGTAGGTTTGTCTTTCTCCTTCATGAGTTGAAGGAGTTGTTCTTGCATGCCTTGCATTTTCTTTTGCAAGCGGGAGTTTTTAGTTTCTTCCTCTTTCTCAATAAGTGTCTCCACCTTGTAATCAAAGGGAAGTTTAGCTCCTTGGGTGGCCAATTTGAGAAGGTATTTCTCCTTCTCTTCATTCATTATGACCACCATCATTCTCATGAAATTTTTATTATTGCGAGCATCTAAGATATCCCCTTGGGTTATCTCCTCTTCTTGAAGAGGAGGGTTTTCAGTCTGGTTGAAACAGGGTCCACCCAGTTGACTATGATCTGTCATTTTGCTAGAATGCAAGCATTCAATGTGTAAAGACTCGGTATGAAAATTTTGAATGTTCTCAGAATTTGGGCCCTCTTGGAACAAAGGATTTCGAACCTGACTAAAATCCACTGGAAATGACCTTTTACTGTAAGTTTGATGTATCGGAGAAGGAGATCGAGATGATTCCTCACTAGATGTAACCGGCAATGGTGTGGAAAGCATAGACTCATCTTGATTGATTGAAGGAAATGTTTTACCACTTTGAGTTGTGACAGTCATAGACAAAGATTGAACAAGGGATGTGAACTAGGATCAAACTCGAAACTGTCTCAAAGCAAATGCATAGAAAGTGCCAAAGGGGGAAGTATCCTTGGTACAAATCATCGGAGATGAGGCTAGAACAACCAAGAGATTACTATTGTGACATAAGGCATGACGACACAGTAGAAGTAGACCAAAATATATGAGATGAGACCAGTTTAAGCAAGAATCATGTAATCCTCTACCCAAGAAACCATGTTTTTGACTATGTGAAGATAGAAGGCAGATAAACAAACCCAGATCAGAGACCAGATTTGACAGAGGTACGCTTGATAAATGGGAATTAGCTCACTATTTTGAAAAAAAAGCTTCAGACTCACGTGAAGTACATTCTCGCGTGAAGATTCTCATAGACTCGTGTGAAACTTTGCAGTCCCGCATGAAGAATGATGCCAGATTGGTGAAAAAAGTGAATAAAATGACAGCAAGATTGTGAAATATCGTGCGATGATCTCTAGTGTGTCGCATGAAAAATCTCAGATAGCGATGCAAAGTTGGCAGAATGTCGCGTGAAACTATGTAACTTTGACAAATGAAAGTTTACAGAATTAGACAGTTGAGACCAGATTATGTTTCCCGAGATAAAATCATGATGTTTTATGACAGATAGTTTGAGTTACAGATCATTTTGGACATGTTCAAGCACTAGTAGATTTGAACCCAAATTTCGACCAAAATTGTCGACCAAAATGCAAAATGATTTTAAAATTTTCTTTTTTTTTCTTTCTATGCCCGTGTTGGTCGAAACTTTGATCAACACATCCC